>JAHRHZ010000279.1:5394501-5418079 GCA_024137785.1 Ginglymostoma cirratum | reverse complement strand
ACCTACACTCACCTTTACTGGCTCCATCCCCGCCTCTTTGACTTGTCTGCCTCCTCTCCACCTATCCTCTCCTCTATCCATCCTCTATCCGCCTCCCCCTCTCTCCCTATTTATTTCAGAACCCTCTTCCCCTCCCCCATTTCTGATGAAGGGTCTAGGCCCGAGACATCAAGCTTTCCTGCTCCTATGATGCTGCTTGGCCTGCTGTGTTCATCCAGCTCCACACCTTGTTATCTCTTGATACCCTGGCTAGATGGTAATGGTTGAGTGTGGAATATGCTGGGCCATGAGGTTACAGATTGTGCTGAAGAACAGTTTTGCTGCTGTTGATGGCCCACAGCGTCTCATGGATGCCCAGTCTTGCGTTGCTAGATCTGTGCAAAGTCTGTCCCATTTAACACGGTGATAGTGCCACACAACACGATGGAGGATATTCTCAATGTGAAGGTTGGATTTTATCTATACAATGTCCATATGGTGGTCACTCCTATTGATACTGTCTGCAGCTGGCAGACTGGTGAAAATGAGGTCCCTTTTGTTGGTTCCGTCACCACCTGCTGCAGACCCAGTCTAACAGCTATGTCCTTTAGGAACCAACCAGCTCGATCAGTAGTACTGCTGCCGAGCGGCTCGTGGTGGTGGACATTGAAATCCCCCACCCAGAGTACATTTTAAGCCCTTGCTACCCTCAGTGCTCCCTCCAAGTTGTTCAACAAGGAAGATTACCAATTTATCAGCTGAGGGAGGACGGTATGTGGTAATCAGCAGGAGGTTTCCTTGCCCATGTTTAACCTAAAGCCATGAGACTTCATGGGGTCCTGATAAAAGTTGAGGTCTCCCAGGGCAACTCCCTCCCAACTGTGTACTGCTGTGCCATCAAGAGTACTTTGCAAATCTACTGTTCTGGCAGTGGGGAATGGAAATGATTGGGAATACTGCATGACGCATCATAGCATCTTAACCCCTCTCAGTCTGCATGCACCATTCCCTCTGTCAGAGGGTTCTGAAAATCTACAGCACAGTTTCACCTTTTTAACATGAAAATACAGCTATTTAAGATTAATAATCTGTAACAATTTAGAACAACTCAGTGGAATGTATTTCTAATTTTAAGTAATGTTGCTTCCATACGCTCTGTGTCAATAATACTTATATATTCACTTTGAATATTTGCTTTACAGAAATAGGTCCAGAATCCAATAAGCAGCTTAAATTATTTTACTTATCAAGCCACCTTGATGCGCCCCACATAACCTGGTTGGAACTTTTTTTGATATCTGGGTTGTCAATTGCAGTTAGGCAATTATTGAGATATGTTTCTTGGTCTTTATCCCCTTGTGCTTTAGAGAAGTTGGATTTATTTTTGAACGGGAACTGGGTTAGATAATATCAGAAAGCTATCTTTTCACCCCTGGGATTCATCTCAAAATGAGTTTAGAAAGGTGAAGACGAATACCAGCAAAAAAAGTGTTGAATGAAGTAAGCTTTGGTGATTTTTCTTTGACACCATTTAAAGGGAGGGGAGTAGAGGCTGATGTCCTGAAGCTGTAAAGGCTATATTTGGTCAATGTTGAGAAATATTTAGAAACTGATGACAAGAGCAGGAACGTCGTCACCAGAAAACAAACTTAAGATAACAGTCATTTTTTTATGCAGTTAGTTTTACCATTTGAAATGTACTATCTGAAAGGCTGATGTAAGTAGATTCATTAATCATTTCAAAGGCAAATTGGATAAACACAAAGGAGGAAAAATACTAAGGGCTACAGAGAAAGGGCAGAGGACTGGAACTAACTATTTTGTCTTATCAGAGAGCCAGAAAAGTTGCTGGGCTGAAGACCCTATCCTGACATGACTCCAGTGGAGTTGTGGTAGGCCTACAAATTAAACTGACGCTCCGATGGGCTAAAGCCCAGTTTTCCCTTCAAATTATCTCCATCTGCTCCAAATAAAGCAAATTGCACTGAGGGAGAGGAACCAACAGCAGGTAAAGCCTGATTTGGTGATTCTTTGTTGGGCGTAACACAGAATTTACACTCAGGTGCACCAAATATTGCTTCCATGTTGCAATATTAAGTTAGCCCGAATCTCCATCCAATCTCAGAATATGTGCACGTTTAATGTGGGTATAAATCAACACAAACAACTACCAACCATGCAAAGTGTCAGACCCATGCTGAATATTTCTTCTTTAATTGAGCTTAATTTGAGCTTAAATTCTTTGAACCTTTATTCATGCATACAGGACATTGGTATCTGCAATCATGACTTTGATTTGATTTATTACTGTCACATGTACTGCAATACAGTGAAAAGTATTGTTTTGCGCGCTATCCAGACAAATCATACCTTACATAAGTACATCAGGGTAATAGAACAGAATGCAGAATGTAGTGTTATAGGTACAGAGAAGGTGCAGAGGAAGAACAACTCTAATATATGAGAGATCTATTCATAAGTCTGAGAACAGTGGGGAAGAAGCTTTTCTTAAATCTGTTGATTGCTGTTTTCAAACTTTTGTGTCTTCTGCCCGACGGAAGAGGTTGGAATAGATTATAACCGGGAAGCGTCTTTATTCATTTTGGCTGCTTTCCCAAGGCAGTGGGAAGTATAGACAGAGTCAATGAAAGGAAGGCTGGTTTGCATGATGGACTGGTTTGCGTTCACAACTCTCAGTAATTTCTTGCAGTCTTAGGCAGAGTATTTGCCATACTAAATTGTGATGTGTATGGATAGGATGCTTTCGATGATGCATCTATAAAAATTGATAAAAGTCATTGTGGACATGCCGGATTTCCTTAGCCTGCTGAGGAAGTAGAGGCACTTGTGTGTTTTCCTGACTGCAGCATCGACGTGGATGGATAGATCGTTGGTGATATCTACTCCTAAGGACTTGAAGCTTTTGACCACCTCCGCCTCAGCACCATTGATACAGACTGGGGTGTGCACTCCACTCTGCTTCCTAAAATCAATGATCAGCTCCTTCATTTTGCTGACATTGAGGGAGAGGTTGATGTCATTACACCATATCACTAAGGTCTCTATCTTTCTTGTACACTGTCTCGTCATTGTCCGACCCATTACAGTGGTGTCATCAGCAAATTATAAAAGGTGTTTGAGCTGAATTTAGCCACACAGTCATGACTGTGTAAGTTGTACAGTTGTACAGTTAGGGGCTGAGTGTGCAGCCTTGCGGGGTACCGGTATTGAGCATTACCATGGAGGTGGTGTTGTTGTCTATCCTTACTGATTGCAGTCTGCGGGTCAGAAAGTTGAGGATCCAGTTTCAGAGGGGAGTAGCAGAGTCCTAGGTCTCAGATTTTGTAGATGAGTTTGATTGGAATTATAGTGTTGAAGATGGAGCTAAAGACAATAAATAAGGGTCTGAAGTAAGTGTCCTTGTCATCCAGATGCTCCAGGGATGAATGTAGAGCCAGAGAGATGGCGTCTGCCATGGACCTAATGTGACAGTAGGCGAATTGTAGCGGATCAAGGCAATCTGGGAGGCTAGAGTTAATGTGTGCAGTAACAGGTGAAATCCAGTAACATCAAATCTATGTCATTCAGCTCAACAATACCATACTATTTATGCTTCATACGAATTCTCATTCCATCCCTCTTCATTTCACCCTGGCAGCATATCCTTCCAGTCCTTTCTCTTTCAGTGTGTATCTAGCTTACCCATTGTTGGGAAGGTGGTGGCAAAGTGGTAATGGCATGGTTGGTAATCCAGAGACCCTTTTAATGTTCTGGGGACAGGGTTCCTTTTCCCAGTATGACAGCCGGTGGGATTTACATTTTAAAGGAAAATCTCGGAATTGAACGTAGCTCCCAATGATGGAGACCAGAAAACTATCTTTTTTGAATATATTTAGAACACATCTGGTTCACTGATGTCCTGCTGCCCTTACCAGGTCTGGCCTACATGTGACTCGAGAACAACAGTAATGTAGGTGACTCTTACTTTCAAATGGCCCTAAATGTTATTTAGTTTAAGAGCACTTAATAATGGGCAACAAATGCTGGCCTTGATGATGACATTTACATTCCATTCCATTCAAAACATACATAAAAATTGGTTTCCAAGGAATTTACCTCTAACTGCTTTAATTTTTCAGTAACATACTGGCTTAATATTTTATTCAAAGTAACAAAATAAAGAATAGACGTCAGTGAGGAGATATCTTACAAAGTACAAAAATAATTACACTTTTTGTTGCAACTACACCTCCTCCCTTAACAAGGAAAGCTGGAGGATTTATTTTATAGTAACTCCTAACTTACTGTTGGTTCAGTCAATGCTGTTCATTATAATGTCATTGATAAAAGAGGGAATGTATATCATTTTAATGTCAGAACATTTGCTGCAATATTTAATTGCCAGATTTCCTGTACTGTGGCAGCACATCCCAGACTGAAGGTCTGAGACTTACCTTGATGGATAAACTCCTAAGGCACTCATAGATGGCAACCTCAATTTACACAATTTCAGACATGTCTCAGCATCCATTAGGATTGGTCCCAGTACCTTTCACGATGCATGAAAGAAGAGTGCTGATTGGTTAGCAAGTGGACTCTGACTGGTAGAAGTGTTGCCGTGGACAATGCAGTTATTAATATTGACTGACAATTAACTGCCAAGCTTTGTTTAAGTTTGAAACAGTGGTATTTGCCTCTTACTGGTCAGAAAAATGCTCTAACAAATTAACCAGTGAACAAGTACGTGCAAGGTGCCTGGTACAACTCAACAAACTAGGTGGCAGTCATACAATCAACAGTGACAACAAACTGCCCAATTCACTGAAGTGACTCACACTTAATGTGCTCATCACATAACGAAAACTCTTCCCGTCTTTGGAAAAAGCTTTAATTATATATTTTCTCATCCCTAGCTTCAGTCTGGTAAATATCTGATTGACAGTTAACATCTCAATCTGCAAAGATTCTAACTGATGACACCATATCTTGACACAAGGCTAAGCTAAGCCTGCCTCTCATCTAAATCTCCTCAACATGTAGTTCCAGAAAAAAAAATTGTATTTGCCTGAAACATCTTTATCTCAATATTATCATGCTGGATATTTTATACAAAATTCTGTAACCTCAGCCAGTTGTAACTACATGAATCCGAGCCCTGACAGCATAGAATTAGGCACTGGCCTTATTCAACTGAAACAAAAATTACGAGTCCATGTTCTTGATTTGAGCATGTTTATTCCTCACATGACCAAAAGTCGAAAGTTAGGAAAGGAGTTCTCCAGACAGAGATCAAGTTCAAGAACAACTGAAGACTTTGCTTACCACAGTGACGACAACCTGCCCTGGATGAGAGAGCACCCACTCTTTGAACTGTGTTAATTTCCAATCACTTATTCCGAACCGGAGATGCCTAGATTAACAGTTAAGGAGAAATATCAGTACCTCTCACCCAGGAGCCAAGGACAGAACACATCATGAGCACTGACACAATAAAGACTAATGTTATTCTAGCAGAGTTATTATTGTGTGAATAAAAACTGAAAGATCTGTAGATGGTGTAAATCAGAAACAAAAACAGAAGTTTTTTTGGGAAAGTTCTGAGGAAGCGTCACAGGACCCAAAACATTAACTCTGATTTCTCTTCACAGATGCTGCCAGACCCGCTGAGTTTTTCCAGCAACTTCTGTTTCTGTTATTATTGTGTGACTTGCCCCAAGAGATTTGATTGAGATAACAATGGATGCATGAACCAATTCAATGGAAAATGTTGACATTTTCTTGGCAGGTGATGGATATTAAAGAACTGTAATGGCAAGAATGAAGAGAGGCAATATAAACAAAATGCCACAATTTCAAGAGAACAGAAAGACCTGGGAGTTTATAAACAGTGGTCTTGAAAGCTGGCAGAACAAATTTGTTAAAAGGCATAAGGAATCCTTGGTTCTATAGATAGACATAAAGAGTACTACAACAAAGAAATTAAGCTAAATATTTACAAGGGTTACCACCAGCCCATAGCCGACTGATTCTTACGGGACTTCAATTATGTGGACAGAAACTGGATTATATGGACTCCCAGTCAGCGATTCCCATCCCACACAAATTAGAAGCTGAAGTCAGCTATTTGCCACCTCAAGCATAGTCCACTATTCAATAAGAAAATGGCCAATTTGTGTGTGATTTGAATTCCACATTCCTTTCAACCCCAGTAATCTTTGATTCCCCGACACAACAAGAATCTATTGAGTTCCACAAAGTATTCAATAATCCTACCTCTAAACACTTCTGAGGCAGAGTTTCAAATTTGCAGAAGCCTCTGAGAGAACAAATGTTTCATCATTGCTGTTCTAAAATGGTAACTCGTAATTGTTAAACAGTGCCCCCGTAAGACTCTTTAGGACCTTGCACACTACAATTAAGTCACCTGTTACTTTTTTAAACTCTCGTGGAAATAAATTCAGTTTGTCAAACTATCCTCATGGTACTCAATCTAGGTCAAGTCAAGTCAAGATGCCATAATCTTACCAAACCATTGGGCTGCCCTCTGATAGAGAGTGTTGACTGGCGGTATGATTCAACCTAAGGGTCACCATAACTCAGCCAAGGGGAGAGATTCCTAGATTCATGCAGCTCAGAAAAGGCCCTTTGGCCCACTGAATCTCATCGACATAACTACCACAAAAAGTGCGCTAATCCCAATTTCCTGCACTTGTCCCATATCCCTGAATGTTATAATATTTGAAGTACTCATCCAAATATTTTTTAAGGTTGTAAGGTTTCCAGCAGCCAATACTTTCCCGGGCAGTGCGTTCTGGATTCCGAACCATCTGCTTTTTCCCAAATCCCCTCTGAATCTCCTGTCTCTTACTCCAAAACTATGCCCTCTTGTGATTGACCCCTCGACCAAGGGGAACAGCTGCACTCAATTCACCATGTCTATATCCCTCATAATCTTATACACCTCAATCATGTCCCCTTTCAGCCTTCTCTGCTCTAAAACAATCCAAGCTTACTTAGTCTCTCCTTCTCGCTCAATTTCTCCATCCCAGGCAATATCCTAGTGAATCTCGTCTGTACCCCCTCTACTGCTATCACATCCTTCCTGTAGTGAGGTGACTGGACCTGCATACAGTACTACAGCTGTGGTCTAACCAATGCGCTGCACAACTTCAACATTACCTCCTCGCTCTTATACTCTATGCCATGACTGACGAAAGCAAGTGTCCCATATTCTTTCTTAACTATCTTATTGACATGCTCTACCGACTTCAGTGATCTGTGAATAATTACCTCAAGATCCCTCTGTTCCTCTAAGCTGCCCAGCGTTCTGTCATTCATTAAATACTCCCTCATCTTGTTTCTTCTTCCAAAATGCATCAGCTCGCACTTATCAGTGTTAAATACTATCTGATACTGGTCTGCCCATGTGACCAATCCATCTATGTCTTTCTGTAACCTACAATCTTCTTCACTATTAACCATTTTACCGTCATTTGCAAATTTGCTGAACATTCCCCCCACATTTTTATCTATTTCATTTATGTATATCCATAGAATCCCTACACTGTGGAAATAGGACATTCAGCCCCATGGGTCCACACTGACCCTCTGAACAGCATCCCACCCATCCTCCAACCTATTCTTGTAAACACAGACTGTCATCCAAGGGTGGAATTGAACCTGGTTCCCTGGTGCTGTGAGGCAGTCGCGCTAACCGCTGAGTCACCATGCCTTCATCGTGTATGACAAAGAATAAGGGGTCCCAGTACTGATCCATATGGTACACCGCTAGACATCGGCCTCCAGTCACTCAAACAGCCTTCTCCCAATACTCTTTGTGTCCTATTAGTAAGTCAGTCTAATCCATCTCGCCAAGTTTCCTCAATGCCATGTGCTTTAACCTTCTCAGTCAGTCTCCCATGTGGGACCTTGCCCAAAGCTTTGCTAAAACTACGTCAATTGAACTTCCCTCATCCACACTCGATCACATTTTCAAAGAATTCTAACAAATTTGTCAGGCATGACCTCCCTCTGACATAGCTATGCTGACTATCCCTAATTAGCCCATGCCTTTCCAAGTGGGTATTAACTCACTATTTCAGAATTTTCTCCAATAGTCTTCCTGCCACTGATGTGAGATTCGCCAGACCCCAAGAAGACTTTCCACACCAAGCAGATGTTCACCTGCACATCTGCCAATGTGGTATACTGCATCCGCTGTACCCATTGTGGCCTCCTCTACATCGGGGAAACCAACCTCATCCTGCCCCCTTGACATGTCCGTCCTCCCTGGACTGACCTATCTCCTCCCTACCCCCGCACCTACACTCACCTTTACTGGCTTCATCCCCGCCTCTTTGACTTGTCTGTCTCCTCTTCACCTATCCTCTCCTCTATCCATCTTCTATCCGCCTCCCCCTCTCTCCCTATTTATTTCAGAACCCTCTTCCCCTCCCCCATATCTGAAGAAGGGTCTAGGCCCGAAACGTCAAGCTTTCCTGTTCCTATGATGCTGCTTGGCCTGCTGTGTTCATCCAGCTGTACACCTTGTTATAACTTCCTGGTTGATCTCTACCATCCTCTTAAAAAGTTGAACCACATTAGTCATCCTTCAGTCCCCTGGCACTTCCTCTGTGACCAGAGAGAAATTAAAAATGTGTCAGAGTCCCTGCAATTTCCTGCCTCGCCTTCCACAGCAGCCTGGGATGCATGCCCCCTCCGCCTGCAATGTGACCACCTCACTAAACATGCTGCTCACAACTTGCTCAGCGTTGCATCAGAGATAAAAGGTACTGCAGATGCTGGAGAATCCGAGATAACAAGCATGGGGCTGGATGAACACAGCAGGTCAAGCAGCATCATAGGAGCAGGAAAACTTGACGTTTCGGGTCTAAACCCTTCATCAGAAATGGGGGCGGGGAAGAGGGTTATGAAATAAATAGGGAGAGAGGGGGAGGCGGATCCTCCGACACCTCCGCCATCTGCAATCAGACCCCTCCACCAAAGACATTTTTCCCTCCCCACCCTTATCTGCCTTCCGGAGGGACCACTCCCTCCGCGACTCCCTTGTCCGCTCCACACTCCCCTGCAGCCCCACCACACCCAGCACTTTTCCTTGTAACCGCAGGAAGTGCTACACCTGCCCCCACACCTCCTCCCTCACCCCAATCCCAGGCCCCAAGAAGACTTTCCACATCAGGCAGATGTTCACCTGCACATCTGCCAATGTGGTATACTGCATCCGCTGTATCCGTTGTGGCTTCCTCTACATCAGGGAAACCAAGCGGAGGCTTGGGGACCGCTTTGCAGAACACCTGCGCTCAGTTCGCAACAAACAACTGCACCTCCCAGTCGCGAACCATTTCAACTCCACCTCCCATTCCTCAGACGACATGTCCATCCTGGGCCTCCTGCAATGCCACAGTGATGCCACCCGAAGGCTGCAGGAACAGCAAATCATATTCAGCCTGGGAACCCTGCAGCCCGATGGCATTAATGTGGATTTCACAAGCTTCAAAATCTCCCTTCCCCCAACCACATCCCAAAACCAGCCCAGCTCATCTCCACCTCCCTAACCTGTTTTTCCTCTCACCTCAAGCCACACCCCCATCTCCTATCTACTAACATCATCCCGCCCCCTTGACCTGTCCGTCCTCCCTGGACTGACCTATCTCCTCCCCACCCCCCTACCTACACTCACTTTTACTGGCTCCATCCCCGCCTCTTCGACTTGTCTGCCTCCTCTCCACCTATCCTCTCCTCTATCCATCCTCTATCCGCCTCCCCCTCTCTCCCTATTTATTTCAGAACCCTCTTCTCCTCCACCATTTCTGATGAAGGGTTTAGGCCCGAAACGTCAGGTTTTCCTGCTCCTATGATGCTGCTTGACCTGCTGTGTTCATCCAGCCCCATGCTTGTTGCTCAGCATTGCAGATGCTCCACCACTAAATTAGTTAAACATTATTTCCTTTTCACAAAACCATGTTGTCTCTTACTGATTACCTTGTGATTTTCTAAGTGTGCAGCTCTAATCTCTTTAATAATCAAACACCTTCCCCAGGACAGCTGCCTCACAGCACTAGCAAGCCAGGTTCAATCCTAACCTCCGGCAACTGTCTGTGTGGAGTTTGCATATTCTCCTCATGTCTGCATGGGTTTCTGCTGGGTACTCCAGTTCCCTCCCACAGTCCAAACATCTGCAAAATTATGGATTGCCATGGGAAATGTGGGGTTACATGAATTGGGGTGGGGTGGGGTAGAGGGAGAAGATCTGGCTGGAATACTAAGAGGTTTGGTGCAGAGCCAATGGGCTGAATGGCCTCTATCTGCACTGGAGGGATTTTATGATTTTAAAGCCCTCAGTCCATAGTATGCACCAGGAGAAATTCACAGGTCTTTCATCCTTCCCCAGTTTTCTGCATTGTCTTTATTCTAAACACTGAATTACAGTCTGGCCACTGAGTAACAAGGAGCATTCCCACCGAACAATGCATATGCCTCCTGATCATTCCCTTCTTCAAACATTTCTTAACCAAGTTGTTATACACCTTTTGCAGACAGAAAAGATTTCCCCTTTAAAGGGTTCTGGCTACTTTTAAGTATTATGAACTCATGACAAATTCCAGATAATGAATACTACTGGTTACAATCACAAATTGTTGCTGATAGCACCATGGATATTTTATGCCAGGCTGATTCACGCAGCTCATTAATGCCTGGGCTTCATGCCCTAGTTTCAGTTGTAATTCAATTTATAAGCACTTACTTTTTCACAGACTCAAACATGGAACTTTCCACATTTCCCAGCCATTGTTCAATGGGTCCCCGTATTCGAACATTCCTGCACAAAATAAGTTTAACAATGTTACCAGGACACAAGAATCTGTGATGAAGCTTCATAATATCGTACATAATGTGGGAAATTGAGAGAAATAATCTGTGGCTTTAAGTTTGCAGCAAAAATAGAAATTGCTGGAAAATCACAGAAAGTCTGGCAGTATCTGTGGAGAGAAAGCAGAGTTAACATTCTGGGTACAGTGACCCTTCTTCAGAACTGATTGCAGCTGGGAAAAGGTTGGTGTACATGCTAAAGATGGGGTGGGGGAGGAGGAAAGAGTAAAAGATAGGTGGAGCTGGAGCCTAGAGAGACTCCATGACCCTATCACAGTTGGGCAGATAAAGTAATGGGTAAAGATCAGCCTGGGAGAATGAAAAGCTGCTAATGGGGACCATTAGAGGCTGGCAATGGGTTGTTTGTGGTAGAGGCACATGTGATGACAAAGTTTGGTGTGTGTGGGGATTAGGCAAAGGACATGGAAAAAGGCGTTCAGGCTGTGAAATTATGGAACTTGATATTGAGTTCTGAAGGCTGCAGTGTTCTGAAGCAAAAAATGAGGTGTTGTTCTTCCAGCTTGCACTGAGCTTTGCTGGAACACTGCTGCAAGCCTGAGACAGAGATGTTGGCTAGAGAACAGGATGGTGCGTTAAAGTAGCAGACATACAGGTAGCTCAGGGTCTTTTTTGCAGAAAGAATGTAGATGTTCTGCGAAGCGGTCACCCAGTCAGCATTTTGTCTCGTCAGTGCAGAGGAGACCACGTTGTGAGCAGTCAATACAGTTGAATAGATTGGGTAAAGTGCAGGCAAATGACTGCTTCACCTTGAAGTTGTGTTTGGGGCCTTGGATAGTGAGTAGGGAGGTGGTAAACGGACAGGTATTACACCTTCTGTGGTTGCAGAGGAAGTTGCTGTGGGGCTGTGAGGAGGTGCTGGGAGTGGAGGAGGAGTGGACGAGGGTGTGCCTGAGGGAATGGTTTCTGCAGAAGGCTGACAAGGGAGGGGAGGGGCATATCTATCTGTTGGTGGCATGCCACTGATGGAAATGGTGGCTAACAATCGTTTGGATGTGGTTATTGGTGGGATGGTAGGTGAGGACGAGGGTATCCCTATCACTGTTGTTGGAGGGAAGATATGGATTGCGGGCCAAAGTGCAGGAGACAGGCCGGGCATGGCTGAGGCTCCTGTCAAGTATGGTACTGGTGAATCCTCAGTTGAGAAAGAAAGTGGACATTTCGGAGGCCCCCTTGTCAAAGTTGGCATCTGCAGAACAGATGTGACAGAGACGGAGAAGTAAGGAGAATGGAATAGAGTCTTACAGGAAGCAAGGTGTGAAGATGCATAGTCCAGATAACTATGGGAGTTTGTGGGTTTGTAGTGCATATTGATGGCCAGCCTATCCCCAGAAATAGAAGCAGAGATATCGAGGAAGGGAAGGACCAGGTAACGGTGACAGAGATAAAAGGTACTGCAGATGCTGGAGAATCCGAGATAACAAGCACGGGGCTGGATGAACACAGCAGGTCAAGCACCATCATAGGAGCAGGAAAACTTGACGTTTCGGGCCTAAACCCTTCATCAGAAATGGGGGAGGGGAAGAGGGTTCTGAAATAAATAGGGAGAGGGGGGAGGCGGATAGAGGATGGATAGAGGAGAGGATAGGTGGAGAGGAGGCAGACAAGTCGTAGAGGCGGGGATGGAGCCAGTAAAGGTGAGTGTAGGTAGGGGGATGGGGAGGAGATAGGTCAGTCCAGGGAGGACGGACAGGTCAAGGGGGCGGGATGATGTTAGTAGATAGGAGATGGGGGTGTGGCTTGAGGTGAGAGGAAAAACAGGTTAGGGAGGTGGAGATGAGCTGGGCTGGTTTTGGGATGTGGTTGGGGGAGGGGAGATTTTGAAGCTTGTGAAATCCACATTGATACCATTGGGCTGCAGGGTTCCCAGGCTGAATATGATTTGCTGTTCCTCCCACCCACCCTTCTGCAAAAATGCCTTCCCCTATTCCCAATTCCTTCGCCTCCGCCGCATCTGCTCCCAGGATGAGACATTCCACTCCCGTACATCTCAAATGTCCTCATTCTTCAAGGACCGCAACCTCCCCCCCACAGTGGTCGAGAACGCCCTCGACCCTGTCTCCCACATTTCCCAGAACACATCCCTCACGCCCCATCCCCGCAATTAGAACCAAAAAAGAATCCCTCTCATCCTCACATACCACCCCACCAACCTCCGGATCCAACGCATCATCCTCCGACACTTCCACCATCTGCAATCAGACCCCACCACCAAAGACATTTTTCCCTCCCCACCCTTATCTGCCTTCCGGAGGGACCACTCCCTCCGCGACTCCCTTGTCCGCTCCACACTCCCCTCCAGCCCCACCACACCCGGCACTTTTCCCTGTAACCGTGGGAAGCGCTACACCTGCCCCAACACCTCCTCCCTCACCCCAATCCCAGGCCCCAAGGAGACTTACCACATCAGGCAGATGTTCACCTGCACATCTGCCAATGTGGTATACTGCATCCGCTGTACCCATTGTGGCTTCCTCTACATCGGGGAAACCAAGCGGAGGCTTGGGGACCGCTTTGCAGAACACCTGCGCTCAGTTCGCAACAAACAACTGCACCTCCCAGTCGCGAACCATTTCACCTCCCCCTCCCATTCCTCAGATGACATGTCCATCCTGGGCCTCCTGCAATGCCACAGTGATGCCACCCGAAGGCTGCAGGAACAGCAAATCATATTCAGCCTGGGAACCCTGCAGCCCAATGGCATCAATGTGGATTTCACAAGCTTCAAAATCTCCCCTCCCCCAACCACATCCCAAAACCAGCCCAGCTCATCTCCACCTCCCTAACCTGTTTTTCCTCTCACCTCAAGCCACACCCCCATCTCCTATCTACTAACATCATCCTGCCCCCTTGACTTGTCTGTCCTCCCTGGACTGACCTATCTCCTCCCTACCCCCTACCTACACTCACCTTTACTGGCTCCATCCCCGCCTCTTCTACTTGTCTGCCTCCTCTCCACCTATCCTCTCCTCTATCCATCCTCTATCTGCCTCCCCCTCTCTCCCTATTTATTTCAGAACCCTCTTCCCCTCCCCCATTTCTGATGAAGGGTTTAGGGCCGAAACGTCAAGTTTTCCTGCTCCTATGATGCTGCTTGACCTGCTGCGTTCATCCAGCCCCATGCTTGTTAAAAGAGGGAAGCAGAACTGATAATGTCCCCGCACAAGGAAAGTTCCAAAGAGACGGACGAAACTGGGACCACGCAGGTACCCATGGTCACCCCTTTGACCTGAAGAAAGTGGGATGTTTTAAAAGCAAAACTTGTTCAAAATGAGGACAAGCTCAGCCAGGTGGAGAAGGCTTTTTTTTCAGAAAGAAGTGGAGAGCTCTGAGACCATCCTGGTGGGAGATAGCCGTATAAAGAGATTGCACATCCATGGTAAACAGAAGGTGACTGGAGCCAGCAGACTAGAAATTCTGAAACTGATATAAAGTGTCAGAAGAATCATGGATGTAAGTGGGAAGCGACTGGACAAGGGGAGAAAGAAAATAATGTTGAGCTATGAAGAGATGAGTTTTGTGGGACAATTTGATTTAAGTTTTATTTGTATTTCTATACTCTTGCATGTCAAGACGGAAACACAACTGGTCACTTCTTTGAAACATTCAATCAGGTTAGTCAGACATGACTTCCCCTTGTCAAACCATCTGACTGTTTATGATTAATCCCTGCTTTTCCAAATGCAGATTAATTCTGTACCTCAGAATTGCTTTTCATAGTTTCCTCACCACCAAGGTCAGACTGACTGTGGCTTCTTGGTTTATCCCTTGCTCCTTTCTTGAATAATGGTGCTAATTGGCTGTCCTCTAGTCCTCCAGCACCTCTCCTGTGGTCAGAGAGGAAGTGAAAATGTTGCCCAGACATTGTTTTGCTATCCAAAAGCGAGACAAATCTAACCCAGCCAATTGTTGTCCCATCAGTTTACTCTCAATCATCAGCTAAGTGATGGAAAGTGGATAGCAAGCTCCCCTCCAAACCACTCACCATCCTAACTTGGAAATATATTGCCTTTCCTTCAGTGTCACTGTGTCAATATCCTAGAAATCCCTACCAAACAACACACAACATAGATGCAGTTGTTCAGCAAGGCAGCTTACCATCACTTTCGCTGGGGCAAGTAGGGATGGGCAATAAATGCTGACCCAGCCAACAATACCCAAGTCCCATTAATAAATAATGGAAAAGTAGACAGTGCTATCAACTGGCACTAACGCAACAATGACTAGCTCATTGATGCTCACTTTGAATTCATGACCTCAGTGTTATAAAGACACTTCATATTTAATATTTCTTGGACTTAAATTTTGATTTCATTTGATTTGATTTATTTATTGTCATGTGTACCCGAGTACAGTGAAAAGCTTTGATTACGAGCAGTACAGTCAGATCTTTGTGGAAAATTGAATTTACTTCAAGTTTTGCTGAAAAAAACCTGGTGCAGATGTTTAATGGATGTTGTTTGATGAAGGTTAACTTGCACATTTACATTTCAGCAACTGCCATTAGAGCAAGGCGCATAAAAGTAGAACCTGAGGTTCCCATTTCAAAACACATTCCACTACAAACATTGGAAGACACAGGTTCACAGCTGTCAAATTTGCACACTCAACTACAAGAACATAGTTCATGACATAGTAAGAAGACTTTTCTTGTGGAGTGGTTGAGGTGCTATCATGGTGGCTATTGGTAGAATTCAACTCTCAGTATAGCATTGAAACTTTGGTCATGCAATGTAGAATTGGATAACGTCACATATCTCAGAGCTCCTCATGGAGGTGTGACAATTATCTGTGGGAAGCCTCCATGCTACGCTGTGTAACTGTATAGCATGAGGCTTCAATGCAATGCATGTGAGCACTCAGGAGTTTGTTCAAAAAAATTGCATTAACCTTCTGGCACTTGCAGAAGGTGATCTGTTCACGGGTCTTACATGGAGAATGCTGTTTCTGAAGTCATTATGGCCTTGGTTCGACTACAAAGACAGCACAGAAGAAGACAGTGATAACAACTTTGTCAGCAAACCCAGCAGGAGCAGGAAAGTCCAGCAGCTGCCACACAGCCTCCTACAGAGAG
This sequence comes from Ginglymostoma cirratum, assembly GCA_024137785.1. NCBI lineage: Eukaryota > Metazoa > Chordata > Chondrichthyes > Orectolobiformes > Ginglymostomatidae > Ginglymostoma > Ginglymostoma cirratum. Next base: position 5,402,118 of record JAHRHZ010000279.1, on the reverse strand, counting down.
AAGTGACAGATGAAAATACTCTAAGGGGGTAGCAGCTGTTCAAAACCTTCCTGCATGTCGAAGCGGATCAAGCAGCTTGGGCAGTGGGATTCTTCACCATCCCTAGCTTCCCCAAGCTACAGGGCAATTGCACCCACAATTCACCCATGCCACCTCTGTTCCCCTAGAAAGTTGGCTTCTTCTTCAGTTTCCCACTAAACCCAAGTGCAGCCCCACCTTTCTCAGTTGAGGTGGAATTAGTCTGCTTGGCCTTGTTGACACGGAAGACTCAACTGATCATCACCAATGCCTTTGAGCTTAGACAGCTCAGGCCTGCTGGCAATCTCCAGCCCAGATTTAGGCTCACATTGCTTGGCTTCAGGTTTCAGGAGCATAGGCTGAAGGAGGAGGAGGAAGGGCGAGGTATCTCTGCAATGGGTCCTAAGAAGAAGCTGCTGGGGATCCTAAAAAGGGGCACTTAGATTGAGGCCACATTCATGTCTTGCCTTAACATTAATGTTGAGCACCAACAACTCCAGTGATGTTTTGCAGATCCAGGTGTGTATCTAGCATGTCCTGAGTGTTCTGGACTTCAGTCTTCACCAACCTCTCCATGGAGATCATCAAAACCATGCATGCTGCAGCCAGCAGGGTACTGATAACTTTGGTACACTCCTTCACTCTTGTTCTGGATTACCTTTATTGTCTGACAAACTGACCTGATGTTTTTGAGCTGCTCTGCGTGTTTTGACCAAGTCATTAGTGGTGGAGACCATGAATAGTTTTCTGTCAGGAGCTGCACAGATTACTAGTCTCCTGCAGTCTTCTGAGTGCCAATGATCTGGGCATTTCTTTTTTGATCAGCTGCAGAACAGTGATGTGCTCACCAGATTGTGCTAGCCAAAGTTGAACGTGGATAGAGTACCCACCAAGGTGAAAGTCTGAGTTGATGGAAGGTGCATGTGAAAGCCTTGCTAGACAATGTTCGGAAGGTTCATGAGCTCCTCGTCAGAGCTGGGGGTGAAGCTGAAGGTCTCTAGGATTGGGTTGAAGATGAATAAAAATTGTGTAGATTAACAATACATTTGCACGGCTGGTAAGAAGAAAACAATGCAACACAGCATAAAGAAACTTACTGGGTTGGTTGCCCATTGAGGTGTCTCCATCCCAATGTGAACAGTCATACCCTTCTCAAGCTAAATCCAAAATTTCCTCTGATAGGGAATGTGGATCCTCTTGTCCACAAACTCCACCCATCTGCTCACCAGTCTTGAATCTCCCAGCCCAGTTATGGGCCAATATTTTCCTGCAATGAGATAAAGGGAGTGTTTGGGTATGATGGAAGTAGATGGGCAAACAGGTAAAGGTGATGCAGGACCAGGAGAGGTGGTGAGGTCAAGGAAGCATGGCAGGCAGGATTTGTAGTTTGGGAGGATGAGGTGGCGGTGAGCCTTCAAGTGAATAGGCTGCATGTAATAATGAGAGTTGTAGCCCTTACGCCTTGGTGAGAGACTTGTGCAGTGGAAGAGTTAGTGTGAGTCATGGCCCTGTGAGTGTGAAGTTGCAAGAGATAGTGGCACTTCCACTTGTGGACTGTAGGTCATTCACCTTCTTGCTGTCCTATTGGGCGACCTTTTTCCTTTGGGACACAGCACTGACCTGGTCTGTAATTTGCCTTCAGGTGGTCTGGTGGCATGGCCTTATGTGGTAGACTGCTAGAAAAAGGACTGTCCTCCCCATCTACCAGCCCATCCACTAACATGTCTAGGTCCCTGTCCATGAAGCAGAGTGTGAGCTTTCCCTTCCTCCGAAAGGATGTCCTGAATGTTGAGGATCAAGCACCACAGTAAGAGGGACAGACCCTGGCTTGTGGTGTTTGAAATTTTGCGCAGCTGGGTTTTCAACACGATGTCAGTGGCATTGACACTGGCAAGTCTTGGTGACTAAACTAGCATCTCAAAAATAACAACAGCAGAAATAAAAGAAAACCAAAAGGTAAGAAAAATGTCCAGATCCTCAACGTCTAAGTCTTATCTCCATAAAGGTGTTTGGAATAACCGATGCAGACACCCAGATCTAGCCACAGTCTGAAGTCTCCATCAGCCTGTGAGTCTCACAATGATCGCTGGGAGTAGCTCCGCTCTTGCCACTGCTGCATCCCATCACTGGAGGAGCTTTGCCACTGCTGCTGCCACTGCCAGCCCCAAAGACCGGGAGGACATCCTTGCTGCCTCCTCCAATCATGGGGAGGATCCACGTCCGCTGCCATTCCGTGCAATCTCTGCTCTCATTGCCATGCGGATGCCGCTGATTAACCTGCTACAAAAGTCTTTAACGATAAGAGAAACAGGGCTATCTCCCAGGCATAAGTCAGGAGTGTGATGGAATACTCCCCTCTGGCCAGGATGATTGCAGCTCCAACAACACTCAAGATGTTTGACACCATCCAGGATAAAGCAGCCCACTTAATTGGCACCACATCCACAAGCATCCATTCCCTCCACCACCGACGCTCAGTAGCAGCAGTGTGTACTGTCTACAAGATGCACTGCAGAAATTCACTCAAGATCCTTAGATAATACCTTTAAAAATTCATGACCTTCCATCTACAAGCACAAGGGCTGCAGATACATGTGAACATCAGCTCCTGCAAGCTCCCCTCCAAGCTACTCACCATCTTGACTTTGAAATATATTGTCATTCCTTCACTTTCGCTGGGTCAAAATCCTGGAATTCCCTCCCTGAGGGCCTTATGGGCCTATCTCTCGTTTATCTCTTGTCTATGAGACCTACCTATTTATTATCTGTTGCTCATGAATTCACTGGCTAGGAATGATCAACTGAAAGAAAAGGTATTTTCTGATCAACCTGTTCAAGTGTGTTATGCCATACCTCTGGAGTCGGTGGGAATATAAACTGGGTCTGTTGGCCCAGCAGATTGTTTTGCTGATAGATGGGTGTCAATTTGACAGAGTTGTGTGTACTCTGTCTGGGCTCTCTATGTCCATGTCTCTTCGATTCTTGACCATGCAAGACCAAAATGGATGGCAAGGGGAGTGAAAATGAAGGAACTCACACAAAGCGAAGAAACTGTATTAATTTAGGTAATACCTTGGCATGGGAAGATTCTCATTTTCTGCAGACTTGATCATAACCACAGTGGGAGGTCTGGTAGCTTGCTTCACAATCTCCAGAGATCTGATATTTTCAAAACACTTGGCTAAATGAGGCTAAGGAAACAATGACAAAAATCAATATCACAATCAATATAGTTAAAATTGCTAATGAGGAGCTCCTGGAGGGAGTGACATGTCCCAACTTTTATTTAAGAGAATGATAGAATGATGCAGCACAGGAGGCCACTCATATCATGTGATGGTCGCAACTCTGAAAAATATCTCTCATTAGTTCCCTCCCCAACTCCACCTTTACCCCATATCCCTGCAGATTATCCCCCATTCAAGTCTTTATTTAACTGTCTTTTGAAAGTCACTACTGACTCTGTTTTCACTACCCTTGAACACAATGAGTTATGGATCACACTCCATCTGTGAAATGATGTATTCTGCATGTAGCCTCTGGTTCTTTTGTGAATGATCTTAAATAAAGCTGGTTTAAAAGAAGGATCAATTACTGTCTAAGGGCATCCAATTAATTGAAATCAGAAGCATTTGTAAAACAAATAAAGTTTGCCAGAAAATAGAAACAAATTAATTTTATAACGTGATAACAAGCATGGGGCTGGATGAACACAGCAAGTCAAGCAGCATCATAGGAGCAGGAAAACTTGACGTTTCGGGCCTAAACCCTTCATCAGAAGTGGGGGAGGGGAAGAGGGTTTTGAAATAAATAGGGAGAGAGGGGGAGGCGGATAGAAGATGGATAGAGGAGAGGATAGGTGGAGAGGAGGCAGACAAGTCGAAGAGGCGGGGATGGAGCCAGTAAAGGTGAGTGTAGGTAGCGGGGTAGGGAGGAGATAGGTCAGTCCAGGGAGAACGGACAGGTCAAGGGGGCGGGATGATGTTAGTAGATAGGAGATGGGGGTGTGGCTTGGGGTGAGAGGAAAAACCGGTTAGGGAGGTGGAGATGAGCTGGGCTGGTTTTGGGATGCGGTTGGGGGAGGGGAGATTTTGAAGCTTGTGAAATCCACATTGATGCCATTGGGCTGCAGGGTTCCCAGGCTGAATATGATTTGCTGTTCCTGCAGCCTTCGGGTGGCATCACTGTGGCATTGTAGGAGGCCAAGGATGGACATGTCATCTGAGGAATGGGAGGGGGAGTTGAAATGGTTCGCGACTGGGAGGTGCAGTTGTTTGTTGCGAACTGAGCGCAGGTGTTCTGCAAAGCGGTCCCCAAGCCTCCGCTTGGTTTCCCTGATGTAGAGGAAGCCACAACGGGTACAGCGGATGCAGTATACCACATTGGCAGATGTGCAGGTGAACCTCTGCCTGATGTGGAAAGTCTTCTTGGGGCCTGGGATTGGGGTGAGGGAGGAGGTGTGGGGGCAGGTGTAGCACTTCCTGGTGTCCAATAAAGCTGAGTAGAATTGTGAATTATATAACGTATCAGTTTTGGTGAATACTATCACGCTTAAGGAACAGAGTTCTCACGGTTGGCAACATTTTGCTGCTCCAAAATACTAGTTACATCCTTCATCTTCTATTCATAAGGGAATACAAGCCTAGTCCATTCCATCCATCCTTCATTACTGAAGCCTTTTAATCAGAGTTTATTTCTCCTTACCCGTACAGCCTCAGGGTTTTTACTTTGAGACAGGATATCCAGCAGTTCACTGTTGCTGAGGAAATAAAAACGTGGGAAAGCAATCCGTTTGGCTTCCAAGTAATCCTGAAACAATAGCACATTGGTTTTGCTCACAGTCGGGATCAATTTCACTTAATTCATCTAAACAGGAATACTCACAGCAGAGATTCTAACAGAATCACAGAATGAACAGCACAGGAGGAGGAATTTCAGACCTGATCAGCTATTCAATTAATCCCACTTTCTTTGCTGTTTCCTCACTGCCTTTCCAAGCATTCATCCAATTCCCTTTTGAAAGTTCTATTGGAACCTGCTGCCATCACTATTGCAGGCAGTACATTTCAGTTTGCAACAATTTGCTGGAAATCAATGGGCCAGGTTTTCTAAGGAGTGGCTACTCCCACAGATTACCATTCTGCCCTGTCTTTTTCAAAACAAACCCAGAGAGTTTCACATTTTTGACAGGAGATTCCCATCAGATTTCCTTCAGAAATTCAGAGTCATGTTTCATAATGCAGAACTGTCAAGGGAAGACAAACCACACTCCTTACCACAGCAGTGAGCTGCCATATTCTGAAGTTTTATCAGGTCCTGACAGCTGTGTTGACAGCTGCTGACAACCAGTAAGTACATAAGGTAAGTGTGAGGTTGGGCTGCCAGGTGGGATAAGGTGCCAAGTGAGTAGGGCAAGATGCTAAATGGATAAGATGCCAAGAAGGAAGGGTACCAAATGGATATGATGCCAAGCCAGTCTCATGTAGAGTGTCAAGTGGGTAGAATTAGAATTAGGTTTTATTGTCATGTGTACTCAATTACAGGGATACATAAGTACAGTGAAAAGTGTACACAATCATCATTCAGAAGAAGGGTCCAGACCCGAAACGTCAGCTTTCCTGCTCCTCTGATGTTGCTTGGCCTGCCGTGTTCATCCAGCTCTACACCTTGTTATCTCAGATTCTCTAGCATCGGCAGTTCCTACTACCTTAGGTACAAAGATGCCTAGATACAAAACCTTAGGTATAAATTTGAAAAATTAAGAATAAAGTTAAAAGTTCAGCTTTACAGTCTTTCTAAAGCAGAGAAAGAGGGAGAAAAAAAATAAAAGCAGACAGGTCCGCGCTGAGCTTCACCTCGAGACCAGGAGTCTGCACCAGTTTGGTAGAGGGTGGGTGCCAGGATACAAGAAAGCAAAGGTTCAGGTAAGCTTTTAGGGTGGGTCTGGGTGGGTGGGAGATATCATGTATGTCGGGAATGGGGAGTGTGGGTATCACAGTAAAGGAGGACGGGACACTACATCCAGCGTGGGTTAGGGGCTGCCAGGTCTGGAGCAGGGATGTTGGCTCCTGGTGGATAGAAGGAGGTTTTAATTCAGGGTCTGGGCATGTAAGTGGTCTGGAGGAGGTGTAATTGGTGATGTGTGCGGTAAGTATGGGGTTTGGTTGAATAGTTACTCAGGAAATAAACTGTGCGTTTAATGATCTAACTTTTCCTGCTTAATTATTAACTTAATTTCACTTTAATTTAAATCTCTAAACAGGCTTTGCAGGGTTTCAGGCACAGAGGAATTGCCCAGCAGAATCTTCAATTCCTGGTAGTTCCTTCAGAGCCTGGAACAATCGGGATTCTGCATGCAGCCACTAGAAACCAGTAATGTTTAATTCATGCACAGCTTCTCATGGTTCTCCACTCAGCACCGTCAATAGGAGGTTATCTGCTCAGTTATTTCATTGCTGTTTAGGAGAGCTGGAGGTTGTTAGTCGACTAGAAACCTAGTGAATTTAAACTCCAGAGACATAACTTTAAATCTCACCATATAGCAGCTAGAGAAACTGAAATTCCACTAATTAACAAACCTGGAATAAAACACAAGTTTCATTAATAGTGATTGTGATCCAACTGGGCTGTGGCTTATTAATGGAGGACATCTGTTATCCTTCCTGACTCAGGTCTACATGTAACTCCAATGTGACTGAACTTTAAATGACTTTGTAAATCACTGAGCTGGAGGAGGCTCATCAACATATTGAGAATCAGGGGTAGGACATAAATCATAGTCACAAGAATTGATAATAATAAAGCTTGTTTACTGTGTGCATATTGGCAGCTGGTATTCCAAATGTTACAAAAGTAACTACAGAGTTTGAGTGAAGATCTGTAGCTCAGGTGCTGGTTTTAGATGTTGGTGTGTTCGCTGAGCTGGGAGATTTGATAGCAAATGTTTTGTCCCCTTGCTAGGTGACATCCTCAGTGCAGTGGAACCTCCTGTGAAACGCTGTTTTCTTGTGCCGGCACTTCACAGGAGGCTCCACAGCACTGAGGATGTCACCTAGTAAGGGGACAAAACATCTGCTATCAAATCTCCCAGCTCAGCGAACACACCAACATCTACAAAAGTGACTACACTTGAAAAAAGTGCACCAATTCAGATCCGTTACCAGGGTGTATTACCTCAAGACATTTCAGTATCTTTTCCAAGTTGGCATTGGTGGTCTGTAAAAGCTCAAGGACTCCTGACGTGGTGGTTGTCTTCAGAATATTTGAGTTAGTCTGAATTCTGATGATTAACTCATTCCATGCAGCATCAATGTGGCTAAAAAGTTTGGTTTCTGTGGCAAGTTGCCTGTAATAACACAGCATCATATATGTTCAGTGCACACATACAGTTGTATCAGCAAAGCAGCAAAGTTTTGAATACCACAGTTACTTTTTCGTTCATCAAGTTCTATGCAGACAAAAACAAATGGGACACACTCAAAATACAACTTGGATTGTGGGTTTCATTCCCAAAACAAAATTGAGATTGAGCGGAAACGAGGCATACTTAGATGTGAGATAACAAGCATGGGGCTGGATGAACACAGCAGGTCAAGCAGC
>JAHRHZ010000279.1:5382156-5394101 GCA_024137785.1 Ginglymostoma cirratum | reverse complement strand
CAGCAGGTCAAGCAGCTCCTATGATGCTGCTTGACCTGCTGTGTTCATCCAGCCCCATGCTTGTTATCTCGGATTCTCCAGCATCTGCAGTACCTTTTATCTCTCATACTTAGATGTGATTGCCCAACATAATTGGAATTGGTATTCATATTTGCACTTTCTCTGTTATGTTTGTTAATAGCAACTTTGTCTTTTCTTGGCAACTAATTGTAGTTGCTAGCAAAGATATGACGGGTTTGAATGTGAAGTATTCTAGATTGCATTAATGTATAGTTTATGAGGGACCAGAATTATATTCAGGAAACAAATTAACACAAAATGAATGCCTGAACAAATTCAAAAACAGTAGTGGAAGATGACAATGAATTTTAAAGAAATGAACAGTCTGGCAGTGAGAACAGGATTAATTCTTACCTTTGAATATCAGGAGCTTGGAAAATGGGAGTGAGGTACAGCCAGTTCCGCTGACAGGTCATCAGTTCTTCTATTGTATGTGCCATAATGTTCAGTTTACGGTCCCATTCATTCACCTCTTTCTGCACAAAAGAATGTTTTTAAAGATTCAGGGTAGTCTACACTTATTACCAAAATATCTTTCTGACACAGGTGTACAAAGAGTGAATGTGTTACATTCCACATTCAGGGTGAGAGTGGGCCATCAAATCAATCTCATTGGAGTCTTGATCATTTCCTTACGCCCTTCGTTCTCCCAGCTCACAGGGGAGGCAAAATGGAAGCACAGTCCTGACGAGCTGTCTGTTTCTAGCATCTGGCCACACTGAGGGATTGGTGGCTTATTCCCAGGGGATGTGCCATGAACTTTATAAAGGACCATTAAGAAAATGACATATCTTACTGACACACTTTCATTCAAAGCACTGTACCTTGATTGGTTCCACGTAACGGGAACCCTTAATGGTGGAAATGGTGATTAAACTATCCTCCAGCTGAGCAATGATCTCTTCCGTTGACCCAATGATTAATACAGTGGAGGTGTCCAACTGATGAGTCACTAACTTGAAGCTGGTGTGTTTCCATAGGCTGCTGACCTTCTCCAGCATGTTTTTGAGAGTGGCTTCATTACTAGCTAAGGCGGAGATGTTGACAATTGCTTCTTTGCGCTGGAATATCTGGAAAAAGGTTTGAAAGTAACAAGAGGTTTGCAAACTCATTCAGGTGCTCACAATCTGAACTCATAACTTTTCAAAAATGCTCAGAATCTGGCATTCAAAATAGGATCAATATTGGGAGTTACAAACTGAAAATATTTCACATGGACTTGCAAACTGAACATATTACACAGGGAGTTGCAGAAATGGATTTTCTGATGAAGGGTCTAGGCCCGAAACGTCAAGCTTTCCTGCTCCTATGATGCTGCTTGGCCTGCTGTGTTCATCCAGCCCCACACCATATTACACAGACAGTTGTTGACTAAACATATTACATAGGGATTTGCAAACTGAGCACATTACACACGGGGATAGCAAGGTGCATAGCTGATTGAACACAGCAGGCCAAGCAGCATCAGAGGAGCAGGAAGGCTGATATTTCGGGCCTAGACCCTTCTTCAGAAAGATTTTGTTTCATCCAGGGACTGAGGAAGTTCTGAGGAAGGGTCACTGGACCCGAAACATTAACTCTGTTTATTCCTTCACAGATGCTGCCAGACATGCTGAGCTTTTCCAGCAACTTTGTTTTTGTTCGGGATTTTTTCTGTGCTCTTTCTCTTGCAGAGAGGTGTTGCCATAGTTGCTTCGGAATGTTTGCTTCAGAATCAGTGAATAAATAGCTTTGAGATCTTTGAATAAAAACCGAAAGAACTGCGGATGCTGTAAATCAGAACAAAAACAGAAATTGCTGGAAAAGCTCAGCAGGTCTGGCAGCATATATGAAGACAAATCAGAGTTAACATTTCGGGTCCAGTGACCCTGCCTCAGAACGAATGGTATCTTGGAAAATGTTGGTTTATACGCAGAAGATAGGTTGGGGGGAGGGGGTAAGATTTAAACAATAGGTGGGGACAGAGCCCAAACAGAGAAAAGAATGGTTGGATAGACAAAGGAGTAGATAACGATCTGGCTAGGAGAGTGAATAGCTGTTAATGGAGACTGTTAGTGGCTAACAAGAGGTGGTCTGTAATGGCAGACGATATGGTAACAAGGCTTGGTGTGTGGGGTTGGGGTCTAGGACTTGGGACAGTTTAGGACCTAAAATTATTGAACTTGATATTGAGTCCAAAGGGATGCAGGGTCCCCAAGCAGAAAATGAGGTGTTGTTCTTCCAGCTTGCGTTGAGTTTCGCTGGAACACTGCAGGAAGCCTTAGACAGAGATGTTGGCCGGGGAACAGGGTGGTGTGTTAAAGTGGCAGGCAACAGGTAGCTCATGGTGTTTTCTTTTGCTTCCTCAACTGAGAATTCCCCAGCATCGTTGTCGACAGGGCTCTCAACTGGGTCCAACCCATCTCCTGCACTTCTGCCCTCACCCCTTCTCTTCCCTCCCGCAACAGCGATAGGGTTCCCCATGTCCTTACCTACCATCCCACCAGCATCCACATCCAAAGGATCATTAGCTGCCATCACCAGACACATATTCCCATCCCCTTCCTTGACCACCTTCTTCAGGGACTGTTCCCTCCAGCAGACCTTGGTCCACACTTCCTTCACTCCCAACACCTCCCCACAGCCCTAAGGCACCTTCCCCTGTACCCGGCGAAGGTATAACACCTGCCCATTTACCTCCTCCCTCCCCAGTATCCAACAGCCCAACCATACATTCCGGATGAAGCAGCACTTTACCTGCATTTCCCACAATCTAGGTGTAGAGCGGGATGAACACAGCAGGCCAAGCAGCCTCAGAGGAGCAGGAAGGCTGATGTTTTGGGCCTAGGCCCTTCTTCAGAAATGGGGGAGGGGAAGGGGGTTCTGAAATAAATAGGGAGAGAGAGGAAGGCGGATAGAGGAGAAGACAGGTGGAGAGACGACAGGCAGGTCAAAGAGGCGGGGATGGAGCCAGTAAAGGTGAGTGTAGGTGGGGAGGTAGAGAGGAGATAGGTCAGTCCAGGGAGGACAGACAGGTCAAGGGGGCAGAATGCACCTCCCAGTTGCGAACCATTTCAACTCCCCCTCCCATTCCTAAGACGACATGTCCATCCTGGGCCTCCAGCAGTGCCACAACGATGCCACCTGAAGGTTACTGGAAAAGCAACTCATACTCCGCTTGGGAACCTTGCAGCCCTGCCAGCCCAATGGTATCAATGTGGATTTCACAAGCTTCAAAATCTCCCCTCCCACAGCAGCATCCCAAAACCAGCCCAGGTCGTCCCTGTCTCCCTAACCTGTCCTTCCTCTCACCTATCCCCTCCTCCCACCCCAAGCCCCACCCCCGTCTCCTACCTACTAACCTCATCCCGCCCCCTTGACCTGTCCGTCCTCCCTGGACTGACCTATCTCCTCCCTACCTCCCTACCTACACTCACCTCTACTGGCTCCATCCCCGCCTCTTTGACATGCCTGTCTCCTCTCCACCTATCTTCTCCTCTATCCATCTTCTATCTGCCTCCCCCTCTCTCCCTATTTATTTCAGAACCCCTTGCCCCTCCCCCATTTCTGAAGAAGGGTCTAGGCCCAAGACGTCAGCCTTCCTGCTCCTCTGATGCTGCTTGACCTGGTGTGTTCATCCAGCTCTACACCTTGTTGTCTCAGATTCTCCAGCATCTGCAGTTCTTGATATCTCTTCCCACAATCTAGTCTGCTACATTCGCTCATCACAATCTGGTGTCCTTTACAATGGGAAACGAAGCGTAGACTGGGTGACCGCTTCTCAGAACATCTACATTCCGCTCGCAAAAAAGACCCTGAACTACCTGTTGCCTGCCACTTTAACGCAGCACCCTGCTCCCTGGCCAACATCTCTGTCTCTGGCTTGCTGCAGTGTTCCAGCGAAGCTCAATGCAAGCTGGAAGAACATAAGAACATAAGAATTAGGAGCAGGAGTAGGCCATCTGGCCCCTCGAGCCTGCCCCGCCATTTAATAAGATCATGGCTGATCTTTGAGACTCAGCTCCACTTACCCACCCACTCACCATAACCCTTAATTCCTTTACTGGTCAAAAATTTATCTAGCCTTGCCTTAAACACATTCAGTGAGGTAGCTTCAACCACTTCACTGGCAGGGAATTCCACAGATCCACAACCCTTCGGGTGAAGAAGTTCCTCCTGACCTCAGACCTACATCTGTTTCCCTTTATTTTGAGGCAATGTCCTCTAGTCCTAGTTTCACCTGCTAGCGGAAACAACCTCCCTGCCTCCACCTTATCTATTCCCTTCATAATCTTATTTGTTTCTATAAGATCTCCCCTCATTCTTCTGAATTCCAGTGAGTAAAATCCCAGTCTACTCAGTGTCTCCTCATAATCCAACCCTCTCAACTCTGGAATCAACTGAGTGAATCTCCTCTGCACCCCCTCCAGTGCTAGTATATCTCTTCTCAAGTAAGGAGACCAAAACTGCACACAGTACTCCAGGTGTGGCCTCACCAGGACCCTATACAGCTGCGGCATAGCCTCCCTGTTTTTAAACTCCATCCCTCGAGCAATGGCAGACAAAATTCCATTTGTCTTTTTAATTACCTGCTGCACCCGCAATCCCACCTTCAGCGATTCATGCACAAGGACACCCAAGTCCCTCAACACAGCAGTGTGCTGCAATTGTTTTTACCATTTAAAACACAGTCCATTTTGCTGTTATTCTCACCAAAATGGATGACCTCACACTTATCAACATTGTACTCCATCTGCCAGACCTTTGCCCACTCACTTAGACTATCTATATCCCTCTGCAGACTTTCAGTGTCTTCTGCACACTTTGCTCTACCACTCACCTTAGTGTCATCTGCAAATTTTGACACACCACACTTAGTCCCCAACTCCACATCATCTATGTAAATTGTAAACAATTGCGGTCCCAACACTGATCCCTAAGGCACACCACTAGCCTCTGACCGCCAACCAGAAAAACACCCATTTACCCCTACTCTTTGCTTTCTACTGGTCAAACAATCCTCTATCCATGCCAATACATTACCTGTAATACTGTGCAACTTTATCTTATGTAGCAGCCTTTGGTGTCAAATGCCTTCTGGAAATCCAGATACACCACATCCACAGGTTCCCCGTTGTCCACCATGCAAGTAATGTCCTCAAAGAATTCCACCAAATTAGTTAAACATGACCTACCCTTCATGAACCCATGCTGGGTGTTCCCAATGGGACAATTTACATCCAGATGTCTTGCTATTTCTTCCTTAATGATGGATTCAAGCATTTTCCCCACTATTGAAGTTAAGCTAACTGGCCTATAGTTACCTGCTTTTTGTCTACTTCCTTTTTTAAACAGTGGCAAACAGTTTTTAAACAGAAGAACAACACCTCATTTTCCATTTGGGGACCCTGCAGTTCTTCGGACTCAATATCGAGTTCAATAGTTTTAGGTCCTAAATTCTCCCATATCCTAGCCCCCAATCTGACACACCACACCTTGTTATCACATAGCCTGCAATTACACATGATATATTGTTAGCCACTAACAGTCTCCATTAACGGTTATTTACTCTCCTAGCCAGATTGTTATCCACTCTTTTGTCTGGCCAACTGTGTTCCTCTCTGTTTGGGCTCTATCCTCACCTATTGTTCACTTCTTACCCCATACCCCCACCTTATCTTCTGCATATAAACCGACATTTTCCTAGCTACTATCAGTTCTGAGGAAGGGTCAACGGGCCCGAAACAGTAACTGATTTCTCTTCAAATGCTACCAGATCTGCTGAGCTTTTCCAGCAACTTCTGTTTTTGTTTGAGATCCCAGTAAGTGGATTCAGACTCACAAAAAGCCAGGGTTTTAGTTTTACTTTCAGTTGGGGTTTGGAGCTGGGCTGGTGGAGCTGAGTGACAGAGCTCTCTTTCTCTGCTGCAGCAAACAGCTTGAGTTCTGTGATATCAAGGTGTGGAGCTGGATGAACACAGCAGGCCAAGCAGCATCATAGGAGCAAGAAAGCTTGACATTTCGGGCCTAGACCCTTCATCAGAAATGGGGGAGGGGAAGAGGGTTCTGAAATAAATAGGGAGAGAGGGGGAGGCGGATAGAGGAGAGGATAGGTGGAGAGGAGACAGACAAGTCAAAGAGGCAGGGATGGAGCCAGTAAAGGTGAGTGTAGGTGGGGAGGTAGGGAGGAGATAGGTCAGCCTAGGGACGACAGACAGGTCAAGGGGGCGGGATGAAGTTGGAGGAGATGGGGGTGTGGCTTGAGGTGGGAGGAGGAGATAGGTGAGAGGAAGAACAGGTTAGGGAGGCGGGGACAAGCTGGGCTGGTTTTGGGATGCGGTTGGGGGAAGGGAGATTTTGAAGCTTGTGAAATCCACATTGATACCACTGGGCTGCAGGGTTCCCAGGCTGAATATGAGGTGCTGTTCCTGCACCCTTCGGGTGGCATCATTGTGGCACTGCAGGAGGCCCAGGATGGACATGTCGTCTGAGGAATGGGAGGGGGAGTTGAAATGGTTCGCGACTGGGAGGTGCAAATGTTTGTTGCGAACTGAGCACAGGTGTTCTGCAAAGCGGTCCCCAAGCCTCCACTTGGTTTCCCCGATGTAGAGGAGGCCACAACGGGTACAGCGGATGCAGTGTACCACATTAGCAGATGTGCAGGTGAACATCTGCTTGATGTGGAAAGTCTTCTTGGGGCCTGGGATTGGGGTGAGGGAGGAGGTGTGGGGGCAGGTGTAACACTTCCTGCAGTTGCAAGGAAAAGTGCCGGGTGTGGTGGAGCTGGAGCGGTGTGCGGAGCGGACAAGGGAGTCACGGAGAGAGTGGTCCCTCTGGAGAGCAGACAAGGGTGGGGAGGGAAAAATGTCTTTGGTGGTGGGGTCGGATTGCAGCTGGCGGAAGTGTCGGAGGATGATGCGTTGGATCCGGAGGTTGGCGGGGTGGTACTTGAGGACGAGGGGGATTCTTTTTTGGTTGTTATTGCGGGGACGGGGTGTGAGGGATGAGTTACGGGAAATGCGGGAGTCACGGTCGAGGGCATTCTCGACCACTCCTGGGGGGAAGTTGCGGTCCTTGAAGCACGAGGACATCTGAGATGTACGGGAGTGGAATGCCTCATCCTGGAAGCAGATGCGGCGGAGGCAAAGGAATTGGGAATAGGGGATGGCATTTTTGCAGGAAGGTGGGTGGGAGGAGGTGTATTCTAGGTAGCTGTGGGAGTTGGTGGGCTTGAAATGGATATCGGTTTCTAGGTGGTTACCCGAGATGGAGACAGAGAGGTCCAGGAAGGAGAGAGAGGTGTTAGACATGGTCCAGGTGAAGTTAAGGTTGGGGTGGAATGTGTTGGTGAAGTGGATGAGCTGTTTGAGCTCCTCGTGGGAGCACGAGGCGGCGCCGATACAGTCATCAATGTAACGGAGGAAGAGCTGGGGTTTAGGGCCAGTGTAGGTACGGAAGAGGGATTGTTCCACGTAACCTACAAAGAGGCAGGCTTAGCTGCTAGATTGTTTCTTTAGGTGCTCTTTTCTCCTGGACTGGAGATAGCAATTTTCTGTTATTTTAATATATATTGTTATTTTATCAAGTATTTCAATTGAATTAACAATATGTTTTCTTTCGCTTGTATTTTTACTGCGTTATAAGAATAAAGTGTGTTTTGCTTAAAGCCCAGTAGTGGACAATTCAAATCAATTTGGAACACAGTGTATCACACTTGCCTTTTAATAAAATAAAAAGTTAGGGTCTCGGCTTTCTCCCTGATATATTTTGAAGGGGTTTGGCCTCGTCTAGCACAACCACCTCCCACTAATGCTCATGGTCTGCCTCTCTCAGCATTGCATACAACACCTTCCTTCCCTCAACAAACTTGGCCAGACAGTCCCAGACAAGACGTGCCCAGACCCCTATCCTCTGCCTGTACATCTCACTGACCGCATTAACCCTCGCCCTTGGACTTGCTGCAGCAACCCACTCCCTGGACTGCAGAGATATGGAGTCCCTGACTAAGAACCCTGGCCACACTCCTGACAATGGCAAGTCGCCTTGACTGCATTGGGTGGGGGCCATTCATTGACTGTGAAGAGACCAGGACTCCCTGACTGACAGTTGTCTCCATAGACTTCAATGTGGACATGGCTGCCTACTCATGTGTTTGCTGTGTACAGGTGCAGATGTGAGGCTGAGGTAGTACTCTGCATTCTGCAAGATGTCTACCCGCTACAATGAGCTCTGCTTAACAGCAAGGCAAGCTGCCTGTTTTTAATGACTGTACTAATTGGCAAGGAAAGGCAAGGCAAAGTAAGGTAAAGCAGGGATGCTGTGAGCATGCAGGTGGATGCTAAGTGAGTGAACACTAAAACAGCAGCAAGAATCTGTCGAGAGGCAGCCTAGTGCAGTCTGTGAGCTGGGTTCCTGGCCTGTGGGCTGAGTGTCGCTGCTGCAGCCTTTCGATAGTTGTTGATGATGCACCCGACAACGTAAATCTGCGCTTTCAGACCCCACTGCTGGTGTGAAATAGAAATCCCAGGATGGTTGTGATGGGTTGGCAGATGCTGAATGCCAATGTCTGTGGAGAGCTGGTGCGTGTGCCTGGTGCCTGCCGATCGTAACCTGGGCTATGATTTCGTCAAAGGCACCATGGAGGCTGTATGGAACAAGCAGTGAGCTGAATCTGCCAGGTATTGTCAAAATTCCCAGTGCCTAGCTTGTGTGGTGGGTTTGGGAAAGCGGAAGGTTGACTATAATGAGATGAATTGTGGCATCGACAAGATGTTTAACAAGTATTAATCTCTGTCAATTTGCACGTCTCTGCTGCCTACCAAGGATCTTGCTATGCTGCTTGTGAAAAATGTAAAAGATGGAATGAGATGATCTAGAACATAGAACATAGAACATTACAGCGCAGTACAGGGCCTTCGGCCCTCGATGTTGCGCCGACCTTTGAAACCAATCTGAAGCCCATCTAACCTACACTATTCCATTATCATCCATATGTTTATCCAACGACCATTTAAATGCCTTTAAAGTTGGCGAGTCTACAACTGCTGCAGGCAAGGCATTCCATGCCCTTACTACTCCCTGAGTAAAGAATCTACCTCTGATATCTGTCCTATATCTATCACCCCTCAATTTAAAGCTATGTCCCCTCGTGCTAGCCGTCACCATCCGAGGAAAAAGATTCTCACAGTCCACCCTATCCAATCCTCTGATCATCTTGTATGTCTCTATTAAGTCACCTCTTAGCCTTCTTCTCTCAAATGAAAACAGCCTCAAGTCCCTCAGCCTTTCCTCATAAGACCTTCCCTCCATACCAGGCGACATCCTGGTAAATCTCCTCTGCACCCTTTCCAATGCTTCCACATCCTTCCTATAATGTGGCGACCAGAACTGCACGCAATACTCCAAGTGCGGCCGCACCAGAGTTTTGTACAGCTGCAACATGACCTCACAGCTCCGAAACTCAATCCCTCTACCAATAAAACCTAACACACCGTACGCCTTCTTAACAACCCTATCAACCTGGGTGGCAATTTTCAGGGATTAAAGATCTGTGTCAGGATGGGCCTCGCCGGACTACTCATCCAAGTCTGCTGCATATCCCACCACACCCCATATCTCTCAGACCCATACAATATGGCATATTTCCGTTCTTCCTATTAAATTGAAACTATTCCTTATACTTATCCACTTCTTGTATTCTGTCTGCCAAATCTTTGCTTGTTCAGGTAGCTCTCCAAATCACTTGAAATGTTTTTGCAGCCTCTTTGTAGCTGCAGCTAGTTTTGTGTCATCTACAAACATATACATGTACATCTTTACTCAATTAAGATGCTCCTTTAAATCTCCCTCATTGATCAAGTCATTGGCCATCTGCTTTATTTTAGCCTTATGTGGCTCTGTGTTAAATTTTATCCAATCATGCTCCTACAAAGGCCCTTTAGAACTGTTATTACATTTAAGGCACTATAAAAATACAAATTGTTATTGCTGTATTCAAATGTGAGCTTGTGGGATGAGTTTGTGTACCATGCAAGAATCACACATTAAAGATTAGCTGCTTCTGTGAGATATCAGAGGGCAGAGGCAGAGTCGCTGCAAAGTGGAAGGAAAAGGAAAAGACCAAAATAACTAACAAGGATTCACTCCACAGTTTACAAAGAGCATTCATAGATGGAAATGGAAGCAATGACGATGTTTGGGTCAATCTTTCAAATTCTGCTCAGTACACAGTAAACATTAACAAGGTGTGGTTATACAAATATCTGTTGAATTCACTCCATCTATTAGTCCATGTGGAGCAGGTCTTACCCTCAGTTTGGTGAGGTTTTCCAGAGTGAGGTTTTTGTCCTTGATCGATCGACCAATGGTGTATTCAATGGCTTCCCAATGCTGCGATTCCAGATAGGGGTTCCTCAATGCCACAATGACTGGGAGTGTCTCTTTAAAGTCAAAGACAGCCTGTTTCTGAAGAGGAACTATATCGTTTGCTGGCAATCCTAAAGGAGTTTACAAAATCTCCTTATTAATAAAATGTAATAAGAGCAATAAAAAATGAAATACTCAGTGTAACAAACTGCTTCTGGAAGTGCTGGTAAAGTGAAACAGGTTATCAACAATCGGACAATAACATTGGCAGCAAGGGGTTATTCATTAGTTAACATTAATATATCATTGTTCCTTCGGGTCAAAATCCTGGAATACCCTCCCTAAGGGCGTTGATGAATGATTTATTTATTGTCACCTGTATTTTACAGTGAATAATACGGTAAAAAGATTCAACAGTGGCTACACACTTACAGCACATGGACTGCAATGATTCAAGAAGGCAGATCACCACCACTTTCTCAAGGACAACTAGAAATTAGCAAAAATGCTGGCCGGTCAGCAATGCCCACATCCCGAGTGTAAATAAAAAAAAGTGCTCTAGATTTGCTTGCAGGCCCCCAGATTAGTTTTTGATTGGCTCTAGCATAATTCATAAAACAATAAAGTTTGAGAAAATCTCCTGTTGTTCTCCAGCTGATTATAACATCATAAGATATAGGAAGAGCATCTGCAGTTCCTATTATCTCTAGGAAGAGAATCAAACCATTTGGTCCATCAAGTCTGTGCCACCATTCAATCATGGCTGATATGTTTCTCAAACCCATTCTCTTGCCTTCTCTCCATAAGCTTTCATCTCCTTACTAATCAAGAACCTTTCTGTCCTAAATACACTGAATGTCTTGGCTCTACAGCCTTCGTGGCAATGTGTTCCACAGATTCACCACACTTTTACTGAAGAAATGTTTCCCTCATCTCAGTTGAAAAGGCTGTCCCTGAATTGAGGCTGTGCCCCTGGGTCCTTGGCATTTTCAAGATGGCAGCATGGGCATAGCAGGTAGGTTCCTGTTGACCCTGTTCCTACTCCAGGCTGGCCACATTCTTTTTCACTCTCTCCTTATCATCTTTTACTTTTTTCATCTTCCTGGTGTGGTGGGGACGCAGGAGTGGTGTCAGTGGTGATTCCTGAATGGGGAATCGGCTGTAGTGATGGCGGAGGCCGAGTCCTGGTGAGGGTGGAGGTGCGGGAGATGGGTCACACCTGCTCGAGGGCCCTGTTGACAATGGTGCTGGGGAATAATTGGTTGACAAAGAAAGAGGACATTTCAGAGGATTCATTGAGCTGAACACGTACGTCAAGCCCTGCAGCAATGGCGGATCAAGCATGGGCCAGAGCGACATTGGCAGATCAAGCATGGGCCAGTTCAGCGGTGAGAGCAGGGCCACTGAGACAGTGATGGTGGGGGCCAGTGAGACAGTGACGGCAGTGAGAGCGGAGGCCGGAGAGACAGTGACGGCGGTGAGAGCGGGGGCCGGTGAGACAGTGACGGCAGTGAGAGCGGAGGCCGGAGAGACAGTGACGG
>JAHRHZ010000279.1:5366483-5382146 GCA_024137785.1 Ginglymostoma cirratum | reverse complement strand
TGAGACAGTGACGGCAGTGAGAGCGGAGGCCGGAGAGACAGTGACGGTGGTGAGAGCGGGTCCGGTGAGACAGTGACGGCAGTGAGAGCAGTGTTGGTGAGACAGTGACGGCAGTGAGAGCGGGTCCGGTGAGACAGTGACGGCGGTGAGAGCGGGGGCCAGTGAGACAGTGATGGCGGTGAAAGCGGGGTCGGTGAGACAGTGACGGCGGTG
Source organism: Ginglymostoma cirratum (assembly GCA_024137785.1). Lineage (NCBI taxonomy): Eukaryota > Metazoa > Chordata > Chondrichthyes > Orectolobiformes > Ginglymostomatidae > Ginglymostoma > Ginglymostoma cirratum. The sequence goes on along the minus strand of JAHRHZ010000279.1, from coordinate 5,381,933 downwards.
AGAGTGGGGGCCAGTGAGACAGTGACGGCAGTGAGAGCGGGGGCCAGTGAGACAGTGACGGCGGTGAGAGCGGGGGCCAGTGAGACAGTGACGGCAGAGAGAGCGGGGCCGGTGAGACAGTGACGGCAGTGAGAGCAGGGTTGGTGAGACAGTGATGGCGGTGAGAGCGGGGGCCAGTGAGACAGTGACAGCGGTGAGAGCGGGGGCCAGTGAGACAGTGACAGCAGTGAGAGGGGGGTCGCCGGTCCCTGAACATTAACTCTGATTTCTTCTTCACAAGTGCTGCCAGATCTGCTGAGCTTTTCCAGCTACTTCTGTTTTTGTTTTTGCCCCTGAATATTTAGTTCCCAGATTTAATTTTCTTGTAGCCCTGTCTCTGTCATGGCTATACAATCGGAACTGTTAATCTGTATTTGTGATATTAATTCATCTATTTTGCTCCTAATACTTACACAGTCATTATTTTGCCTTTTTTGCCCTTTAACCCTTTAATCGTCCTTTTGCCAATTACCTCTGGTGCATGAGTCTTCTACCATGATTTAATTTCTTTTTCAATTCATTGGGGAGGCGATGGTCTAGTGGTATTGTCACTTGATTGTTAATCAAGAGACCCAGATAATGTTCTGGGGACCCTGGTTTGAATCCCACCATGGCAGATAGTGGAATTTGAATTCAATAAAAATATCTGGAATTAAGAGCCAAACGATAACCATGAATCCATTGTCGATTGTTGGAAAAATCCGTCTGGTTCATTAATGTCCTTTAGGGAAGAAAACTGTCATCCTTATCTGGTCTGGCCTACATGTGACTCCAGGCCCACAACAATGTGGTTGACTCTTAACTGCCCTCTGGGCAATTAGGGATGGGCAATAAATGCTGCCCAGCCAGCAACACCCTCATCCTATGAATGAATTTTTAAAAAATTGTGGGATGTGGGTGTCACTGGCTGGCCAGGTATTTATTACTTGTCCCTAGGTACTGTTGAGAAGATGGTGTTGAGCTGCCTTCTTGAAATGCTGCAGTCCATCTTTCTGCTGAATCCAGCAAAATTAATGTGGCATGTTTAAGAAAGGTTCCATCAGGATATAAGTTATTAACTCTCCTGTGATACTGAGAAGTATAAAGCAGGATGCTCATATTCTGAATACTGGTCTGAGCTGTGTGAACCAGAGTTGCCTGTATGAATGTGAGAAATTATTTCAGCCCCTGTTTCTGGGGCAAGGGTAGGAAACTGAACTATCCAGGGACCTGTACCTCACTAGGCTCCAGAGACATCCGCTGGCATGTCATTGGCTTCAACAGTGCTGGCAAGGCCCCCATGGCCAAATAGCATGACAATACTCAGTACAGGCTTATGGATGAAGAACAGTTATTTGGATGAGATAATGGTCACCCCAGGGAGCCATGAACCATTAACAGAGTGGCAATATGGATCAACCCACTGACAGACTACTAATCTTCTCGTCTCGCATTCTTTAACACCCTGGAAACATAAAGCAAATGTGTCTGAACAGACAGATCACGAAACACCAACCTTTTTCCAACATGTATATTGTCTGTGTGAACCTGTTTACATCCTTTTGAATTGTGTCCACATTCAGCTCATTAAACAAGGTATCAGTCCAATGCATGTACAGCTTCTCCCATTCACCTTGTGACTCCCACAGCAGTTTCCTCAACATTAACTCATACTCAATCTCAGACAGCAGTGTATTCAGTGCCTGAGTGCTCTTGCCTCCACACTTCTGTACGGTGTGAATACTGTTGGCAATGGAGGCCCCTGTGCCGTCTCTGGTGCAGAAACGTTCTTGATAGCTACTGTAGCTTTGTGTCTTATTGGCTATTGTTGAGATTTCAGCCATCAAGGCATTAATGTCTTCTAGAGCTTTTTGTGGAGATGTCTCTGACTGAAGGAGTGTGGGATTTCTTACCTGAAAAGTCACAACAAATCAAAACATGAAACATAGAAGATAGGAGCTTCCTATCCTGCTTCCTCCCCATAACCTTTGATCCCATTCACCCCAAGTGCCATATCTAGTTGCCTCTTGAATACATTCGATGTTTTGGCATCGACTACTTCCTACTGTAATGAATTCCACAGGCTCACCACTCACTGGGTGACCCATGGTTCTGGACACACCCACCATCGGGAACATCCTCCCTGCTCCTACCCTGTCCAGTCCTGTTAGAATTTTATAAGTCTCTGTGATCTGCCCTCATTCATCTGAATTCCAGCAAAAACAATCCCAACCTAGTCAATCTCTCCTCATACGTCAGTCCCGTCATCCCCAGAATCAGCCTGGTAAACCTTCGCTGCACTCCCTCAAGAGCAAAAGCATCCTTCCTCAGAAAAGGAGACCAAAACGGCACACGATATTCCAGGTGTGGCCTCACCAAGGCCCTGTATAACTGCGGCAACTTATCCCAGCTCCTGTACTCAACCTCCCGCAATGAAGGCCAACATACCATTTGCCTTCTTTACCATCTGCTGTACCTGCATGCTTACCTTCAGCAACTAGTGCACAAGGACACCCTGGCCCTGCTGCACACTCCGCTCTCCCAATTTACAGACAGACTTTCAGGTAGTAATTTTCCTTCTTGTTTTTGCTTCCCAAGTGAATAAACCTCACATTTATCCAAATTATACTGCATCTGCCACTGATTTGCCCACTCACCCAACTTTGGAATCATGCTGAAGGATCTCTGCGTCCTTGTCACTGTTCACCCTCCCACCCAACTTGGTGTCATCTGCAAACTTGGAGATATTACATTTTGTTCCCTCATCCAAATCATGAATATGTATTGTGAATATCTGGGGTTCCAGCACCGATCCCTGTGGCACCCCAACAGTTAAATAGCTCAGCTTCAAATTTCATCACCTACAACATCTTGGATTTATTTAGCATCTTTAAAATAAACATCCAAGCATGGACAAAAGATCCACTTATCAGATAGAAGGTGAGAGAGACTTTCATTCCAAGAAGGCAGACTTAAAGTTATATGTGACATTGAGGGTTATTTTTCAAGCAGGCAAACTAACTAGTAGTGTCTCACAGAGATCAATGCTGGGTTCAAAATATTTACAATAAATAGTCGTGGCTTGGATGAATGTCATTTTAGCTAATGATGCAAACATAAGTCGAAAAAATAAGTTGTGAGGAGTCAAAGTGTGTGAAAAAAGATAGTTTAAGTGAGTGTACAAAAAAGTGGCAGATGTAACATGATGTGAAAAAAATGAGAGATTGTCCACATTCCTGGTAAGAATAAAAAACAAAAATGGTTTTGTGCCTGGAATGCACTATATGGACCTGTAGCTAAACAAAAAAGTCAGAATGGGAAATAAGAAACATGACAAGCAGAGAATTCAGAGGCAAGAATTAAACAGAACCACAGAGTAATATAATCAGAATGAGACTAAGAATGTTAAAAGGCCTTGTATTACCACACAAAGCGTTCGTAATAAACTGGATAAATTAGTCATGCAATTGGATATAACCAGGTATAACAGAGTTTCGATTACAGAGACATAGCTGCAGGGTGACCAGGGATGGGAACTGAATATCCAGGAGTCTTCAGTACTTTGCAAGAATAGACAAAAAGGAAAAGATATTAAAGCAATAGTGATGAAGGATATTAGCTCCAGTGAAGTGGAATCTATATGGGTTGAGCTTAGAAATACCAAGAGACAGAAAACAATAGTGAGGGTTTTATCCAGACCCCAAAACTGTTGTGGCAATGTTGGGGAAGACAGTAAACAGGAAATTAAAGTTGGAAGCAATAAAGATACAGCTGTATCAATGGATAACTTTAACCTGCATCTAGATTAGGCAAATCAAAGAAGTAACAATATCGTAGAGACGTTTAGACCAATGTTGGTAGGGAGGAAAATGCTGCAATCCATTATAAATTATATACAATATCATTTACAGTTCAGGCTCATATTGACTGATGTTTTGAAGAATAAGGGGGAATCTCAGAAATGCAACATTATAATAGGTCTGTACAAGTAATCACAGGAAAGATGTTCCTGATAACAGGGGAGTCCAGAACCAGAGACCACAGTTTAAGAATATTGAGACGAGGAAAGATATCTTCACCCAGAGAGTCGTGAGCCTGTGGAATTCTCTGACACAGAAAGTGGTTAAGACAAAACATTGAATGTTTTCAAGAAGGAGACCTATATAGTTCTCGGGTCAAAGGGATCAAAGAGCATAGGAAGAAAGTGGGAACACTGATCTGGATGATTCGTCAGAATGATATTGAATGGTGAAGCAGGTCGAAGGGCTGAATGGCCTACTCCACTCTAGTGTTTCCTCATGATAGAGGCAGCTTCAACTGAGGCATTGACGAGACACTAGATGATTATTTAAATGGAAACGAGAGTTATTGGGAAAGGGCACAAGGGCAGCACTTGGTCACAATGCTCAGTTGGAGAGAAGATTACAGGCATAATGAGCTGAATGAGCGTCCTTTGCACCATAACAATTCTGTGATTCCAAAACTTAAAATGAAACAAGCTTTAGAATGCTACAGTTTCTGGATATCCTCCCAGTACTCATCTCTAGGGCTAACCCAAGGTACACACCACTTCAAGCACTTCAAACCAGGAACATGCCCTGACACTATGGTACCTGACCTCTATCACCAAAGACATGGCCCAGAGGAACAGAAAGTTCACTCCCCACTTTACGCAGGAATGTGGAGGCACTGGTGGAAGGGCTGGTGGAGCAGAAGCAGGTGTTTATCCTGCATACCACCACAGGAAGCCACAGTGACAGTCTGAACCAAGCTGACCCAAATTCCAGCCTGGGTCAGTGTTGTGCACTGCTTGAAGCAGGCCACCCAGCAAAACAGGAAGGTCAATGATCTTCTGCATTCCACAAGGATAAGTGCTACCATCTTCTCCCTGCTTATTCACACTCAAAGGGCCACCATTCACTGTGGAAGGACGAAGCACCTGACTAAATGTAACCAAAGCCCTGGACTAGAATTGGACAAGCCTCTTGACTGACTGTGAAGGTACCCCCTGACTGATCACAGTCCCCCACTTCTCCCACTAAGGACTTCTGCTTTTTAACATTTGGGTGTTCTCATGTGCTCAAAGCACATGCAGTTTCTTTTTTCATTCATTGACAGGATGAGAGTCTTACTGGTTAGGCCAGCATTTATTGTCCATTACTAATTCCACTCGAGAAGGTGAGCTGCTGCTTGAGCTGTTTTAGTTTATTGGTGTGCGTACTCCCGCAATGCCATGATGGAGGGAATTCCACGATTTTGATCCAGCAACATTAAGGAATGGTGATCTGTCTCCATGTCAGGATGGTGAGTGGTATGGAGAGGAACCCATAGACGGTGGTGTTCACTGTTGTCCTTCTAGATGGTAATGGCCATGGGTGTGAAAGGTACTGTCTAAGGAGCAGGTTGCCACACAAGCTGCTGGCATATGTTGGCGGTTGTGATGGTACCAAAGCATGGTACCACACTGAAACATTCCCACCCCTTGTCTGAGATAACAAGGTGTAGAGCTGGATGAACACATTTCTGTTCAGTGTTCCTCACCATAATGAGCTATCTGCTTCTTGCTCTGTGCTAAAAAAAATGCAAGCCACAGAAGCTGGCAATCTGTATCTGCGTAGTAAAGACCCTGTGCACTATGAATGTAATGTAACCCACACAGAGGCTGATAGCCTGTAAGAGAGAGCTGAAGTCAGTGAATGCGCTAAGAAAGCATTGCGACATCGACAGAAACTGGTAGCCTCCAAGTAAGTGTAAAGTGAGTAAGCCCCAAGAAAACAGGTTAGGAGGTGTAAGATGTATCCGATGTAGATGTATCAGATGCATGTCTACCCCTGTACATAAAGCAACGTGAAAGAACCACAGAAATCAGAGGTGCTCCTAAGCTCCAAAGTGTTGAAGCCTGATGTGGTATGTGAATTGGTCCATGATGTGATGAAGCTGGTGGCTTGCTGCTGCCGACTTTCATGGCCAAGAACTAAGATCGCCATGAAACATGCAACGATATTGTTTTGAGAAAACATTTGTACGATGGCCAGGACAAACAATCAGCAAGCTGCAACCGCTCTGACTTACACATTAGGAATTTGTGTCATCCAGTTTCCCAGGGAAGGAGAGGAGAAATAGAAGTGGTGCATAAATAGGGTGATTTGGGGCTTAGATGAGATGGAAATTTTTCAAATAAGGTAGTCACCGCTCAATGGTGCAATTCTGAAGTTGCCAATTAAGGTCTGAGGGGAAAACGCAAATGTTTCTTGATCGAGATTCTGATTTTTTTTCATTCTCTCCTTATTTTCCAACCTTTCTCACCATTGTTCACCACCACAATGGGGAAATTCTACCCAATCTACCCAGGTACTGAAATTCCTCCCCCATATTCTTTAGCATTAGTGGGATGTTCAAAGTATCTTCCATTGTAAAGACTGATGCAAAACATCTGTTTAACCCCTCTGCCATTTCCTTGTTCCATATAACCTGTTTGAACCATGACCATCTATACAACTGCTCACTGAGCTGTTAACAACTGCCACCTACAACTTAATGAATCTGTTTCTCATAACGCTGTCTCCTGGATTCATACTATTGGGCCATATTTTATCTGTTTTCATCTCAATTTACCAGTAGCTCTGAACTTGTTTATTGGTTTTCATTAGTTTATGCATTCAGCTTCTCCAACCATCAGCTTTTCAAATTAAAACTACAAATGTCGAAGTACCATTGACCAAAACACACAGCCCCACAGTTCCCTGTTGAGTTACCTTATATTTCACTTGTAGCAGTTCATAGTAAAGGTTACTGATGTCATCCTCCAGATTAGCTTGGAACTTGACAATGTTCCTGTCTTTCATGGCCTCAGAGTAGAGCACACTGGATTTTAGGTTCTGGAAACTGGGGATCAAGATTTGGTAGAGAGCCAGTTCCTCAGAAGGGACACGGACACTAAATTCTTTGGCAATGGCATAAAACTGAGTCACAGCTTCAAACTCTCTCTCCAACATGGGCATATCTGCCCCAATGCGAGACAAGAATATCAGGTGCTCCCCAAACAAGTCAATAGTATCTGGTTCCTTATCAAGTCTCTTGATTGCATCTGCAATGAACTACAAATAAAGCAAATGTTTTAACAATGTCAATCCAGTCACTTTCTAGCTTGTAGTTAACAACGCAGCAATATAGGTGAAGTGATGGCCTAGTGGTATGGTTGCTGGACAAGTAATCCAGGGACCACGGGTGTGAATTCCACCACAGCAAGATTCAATAAAAATCTGGAATTTAAAATTTAATAATGACTATGAATACCATAATGTGGGCAGTGCCAGTGTTGGACTGGGGTGGCCAAAATCAGAAGTCACACGATACCAGGTTATAGTCCAACAAGTTTATTTGAAATCACGATCTTTCAGAGCATTGCGTATTCATCAGACTTCATTTGAAGTGTTCCAAAAACTTGTGATTTCAAATAACCTGGTGTTGTATGACTTCTGACAATGACCATGAATCCATTGTTGATTGTTAAATTTGCTAATGCCCTTTAGAGAAGGACACCTGTTGCCTTGAACTGGTGCGGCTTAACAGCTACGAAGCCTAAAGAAATGAATGAAAACTCCCTCCCTAATGGTATTATGAGTATAACTACATTAAACACATAGCTCCCCACCACCTTCTCCAAAGCAACTAGGAATGCACAATAAATGCTAGCCCAGCCAGCAACACACACATTGCATTAGTGAATTTTTTAAAAAAATCACTAACTCCTCATGGCGAGAATGTGTTAAGGTGTTTCTTTTGATGACTTCTTTAGGAATTTATCGTGCTTAACAACGTTATCAGTTTTGGAAATGTATGTCAGCATGGTCTCTTCTAACCAGCAGACAGAAGAATCTTTCCATCACCACCTTACGTAATGTGACATTGTTAAAATAACCACAGCAGAGCTGTATTGGTAAAAGGCTGTATTTCAGAATAATTGAGACTTAGATTCATCAAACAATTTCTGACAATGATCAGCAGCAAGGCACTGTGGAGAATGCACATATGGCAAAATCTTCCTCTCTGTCAGCGTGCCCTAGGTTGTGGTCACACTCCCTGGAACCACTGAAATGTCTTGGGCAGATTCACTCCTACCAACCCTCCTTATTTATTTTAGTCAAAGCAACTGATATGACATGATGAAGAGATAGTGGGAACTGCAGATGCTGGAGAATCTGAGATAACAAGGTGTAGAGCTGGATGAACACAGCCAGCCAAGCAGCATCAGAGGAGCGGGAAAGCTAACGTTTCGGGCCTAGACCCTTTCTTCTGAAGAAGGGTCTAGGGCCGAAGTGTCAGCTTTCCTGCTCAGCCTGCTGTGTTCATCCAGCTCTACACCTTGTGATCTGACATGGTGAAGGTTGCCCACACAAACTGAAGCCCACAGAGTGATCAAATAATATTGTCACTCTCAAGGAATCATTCTTTATAAATTCAGTACCAGAAACTACTATCACTATTCCCTGGCTATGTACTATTCCACCAACAGGACAGGGTCACCAAGGTTAGTGTGACAGTGTTATACAATCAGGAGGTAGACTTACAATTGAGTGCCAGAGTTAGGTGATTAAGGGATTGAGAAGAGGATGTGGAAAAGATGTTCAATTTTTTTTTCTTCTTTTTTCTTTTTTAACATTTTCAGCCATCAATAATTGATTCTTACTCTCTTATAGGAGAATAAGCTAACTATTTGGTAAGTATTTGACAAGCTTATACAGTTAATGGTAGGACACTGGGTAGTATGTCAAAAAGAGAGACCTAGGGGTTCAGGTACATGGTTGTGTCACAGGTAGACAGGGTGCCCAAGAAGGTGTTTAGCACACTTGCATTCATTGCTTAGACCATTGAGTATAGGAGTTGGGATGTCATGTTGAGGTTATACAGGACATTGGTGAGGCCACCTTTGGAGTACTGTGTACAGTTCTGGTTGTTTTGCTATAGGAAGGATATTGTTAAATTGGAGAGGGTCAGAAAAGATTTACCAGGATGTTGCCAGGACTAGAGAATCTGAGCTGTGGAGAGAGGCTGGATAGGCTAGGACTTTTTTCACAGGAGTGTAGGAGGTTGAGGGATGGCATTGTAGAGTTTACAAAATCATGAGAAGCATAGATAAGATGAAAGCAAAGGTCTTTTCCCTATGGTAGGGGAGTTTAAAACTGAAGGGCATAATGTTAAGGCAAGAGAAAGAATCAAAACAGAACTGAGGGGCAACGTTTTTGAAACAGAAGATGGTTCTTATGTGGAATGAACCGCCAGAGGAAGTGGTAAATGTGGGTACAGTTTCAACATTTAAAAGACATTTGGACAGATACATGAATTGGAAAGGAATACAGGGATATGGGCCAAATGCAGGCAAATGGGCCTAGTTTAGTTTGGGAAACTTGGTCAGCCCAGATGAGTTGGACCAAAGTTTCTGATTCTGTGCTGTACGTCTCTATGACTCTAAGTGACTTGGGTTTATTTGTCTAACTTGCAGTAATGATGTTCAACATAGTATAGCAACTGGTAGTAATGTTGATAAAATATATAAAAATGTAAGTAAATATATAGTTGAATAAAATAATTAGGTAGCTAATTAAAACTCATTCCTCAGAACGAGGAAGGGTCACCAGACCCGAAACGTTAACTCTGTTTTTTCCTTCACAGATGCTGCCAGACTTGCTGAGCTTTTCCAGCAACTTCTGTTTTTGTTCCTGATTTACAGCATTGGCAGTTCTTTTGGTTTTTATCTGGAGCAAACATGTCTGCCTTATGAGAAGTTACAGCAGTTTCAGCAGCTGCAGCCATTGTGCAACAAGTTTGAAGTTCTTTCAGTTTGTCTGGGTGTGCTAACTAACCATGGAACGATTCAAGTTGGGGGAGAGGAGAGGAACATAGTGGTAATAGGCATTGCTTTGGTCAGAGAGATTAACACTGTTACTGCAGCAAAAAGCAAGAGTTCATTCAGCTGCGATCCCTATGTGCTAAACAGGGTTTGAGATACCTTCTTGGGACTTGTGGAAGGAAACTTTAGATTTTTGGTCTCTAAGGGTTAAATGATATTTCCATACTAGAAGTAGAGGCAGTTTTTTTTAAACTTTGTGTGGAGTGAACCTATGTAGCTTATTGTATAGTGTTCATAAGCATCTGTATAAACAGGAGAGAGTATTAACAAAAACATTCTAAGAACGACTTGGAAGCAGACAGTGTAGGACAGATGCTGATAGGGGAAGAGACTGCAACATCCAGCGTGAGACTAAGTGCTTATACCCTAGCTGGGTGAAAGAACACATTAACCTGGAACACAGAAGGACACCTGCTTTATTTGTTGCGTGTGAAAAGAGATTGGAATGCTAGCAGGAGAATACTAACAATATAAGATACTCAACCTTTTTCTATGTTTTAGCTTTTTGCTTCAGTTTATAATTGAGGCAGATCTCTCCTTGCATCACTGGAATAAAACAGTCATTAAAACCTACACTCAATCTCAAGGAGTAGATTATTTAAAAATCAAGACAACAGTCTGGAGAGGAACTTACAGGGAGAGAGGGAGGATTCAGTTGCCATGATCTCATAATTACCAATAACATAGGCTGGACTAAGAAGGAGGTTCAACATAGGAGCTAGGTGAAAAATTATGAAACAGAACCTCAAAGGTCATGATCTCTGCACTATTACCCAAGTCATGTGCCAACTGGGATAGGTCAAATCAAATTAGAAAGATGAATGCGTGGCTCAAAGGCTGGTTTGTGAAGCAGTGGCACCAGTACTGGGAAAAGTGGGATGGCCCTCACCTGGACAATGCTGGATAACCAGGGAATTCTAAACTAAATAGTGGAGGCAAGAGATCAAAGTTGAGAAGATGTGGTAAAGCGTAGAGCTAAGCCATTATTTTTTTTTCTGAGTAATGCATGCATTCAAGAACCATTCATTTTCCCTGCTTACCACCACACCAGAACAGCACTTTTCTACCCTAGTACTGGTGGGTGTTCCACAAACTGATGCCCATTACACCCACACCAATTTTTGAGCTACATATTTAATTCCTTCAGTTAAATACGGTCAATGAGGGGTGTGGGTGTAGTGAATGATGCCACCATGCATGGCCACATCACGTACCAAAGCTGGTGTGGGCAAGTTTAGGTACATATAGATAGGTCAGGTGGTGTTTTAGGGTAGTGTGAAGCCTGTGGAGTAAATGGGATTGGCTACTAGGAAGGGGATTTAGATACAAAAACAAAGTTGCTGGAAAAGCTCAGCAAGTCTGGCAGCATCTGCGAAGGGAAAAACAGAGTTAACGTTTCGGGTCCGGTGACCCTTCCTCAGAACTGGACTAAGAGCCTTCTGAGGAAGGGTCACCCATCCCGAAACGTTAACTCTGTTTTCTCCTCCACAGATGCTGCCAGACCTGCTGAGCTTTTCCAGCAACTTTGTTTTTGTTCCTGATTTACAGCATCCGCAGTTCTTTTGGTTTTTATTAGGGGATTTAGATACTTGGGGCTGACCTGCATGTTAAGCTGAGGGTAAACTTGCAAGTAATATCAAAGTGGACAGCGATATGTAAAAAGCAAGAGAGATGCCAAAGTTAGCAGGGCTCCTTGGAGAATGGGGCTGGGGGAATAATAATAGGGAACTAGGAAATGGCAAAAAAGTTAAATAAAAATCTAATTTATGCCTACAGTCTGCTTCCTGTTAAACAACCAGCCTACTGTCCATGCAAATATGCTACCTCATAGACCACCATGAGCCTTTTATTTTCCATAATAACTGTTAATAGGGCACTTTATGAAATGCCTTCTGGAAATTTAAGTATAGAACATCCATTATTCCCCCTTATCCACAGCACATGTTACTGCTTAGGGGAAGCGTAACAGCTTGTGTTATGATCCTTCTCCCACCCGCACCAGGCCACAACCATTCACCTGGCACTGTACACACATGGCATGACGCCACCAGCCTGCTGGTGGAAGAATAAGATTCCTAAATGGCTCCTAAGTGGTCACTTAATGGCTTCAATTGATACCCAGACTAGAAGGTCATTCTCACTGCTTCTGCCCCAAAGTAAACTCGGAGGCATCGTGAAGGCAGCAGGCTTTGTACCCTTCCCCTTTCCACTCCATTATGAAGCACTTCCTGCCTCCCAGTTCCTCCCTAGTTTACCTGGAAGAAGGGCTACAGAGATTCAGCACAGCAGTTGGCAAAAAGATAAATGATTAGATACTCACTGTCATCAGCCCAAGATTCTTCTTGTGAGCATAATTTATCATATGGGTTTGCAGTGCTTTGAGCACTGCTTCTGAATATGGCATGCAGTCTGCCTGGAACTGTCGGCTCAGCACCTTCATCATGCGTACACGTCTCTCCACAGTCATGTTTCTCATGTCCACTATGTGCTCATTGTACACCTGCAACATGATCCTGAATTTCTGTGGGGTCCAGTCATGCTGCTTCACAGAAGTCTCAACGTCCAACTCCATAGCTTGCTCCACCATGATACAGAAACGTTCAAAGCTTTGACTGTACTGTCCTACATGCACCATGGCCTCATTTATCAAGTCATGCAATTCAACAAGCTAGAATTCAAGGACAAATAAATCAGTGATAAATAACAGCTTGCACGGGTGACAGAAAGAGAAAGACATGAGAAAAGAAGGCAAGAGAATGAGACAGAGAGAGAGAGAAAGATGGAATAGTTATTTTGTGACAAAAAAAAGAGCATTGTTAAAACAATCATGATTGACAACTAAGAAGCAGGCTTTGTTTAAATTTTAAACCAGGCAAGTAGGCTCTGATTAGTCAGGGCTTTAGCCAAAGGAATGAACCAGTAAATGCTGTCACCTAAATTTAAACCGGAAGGAGTGCAGATGCTGTAAATCAGAAACAAACACAGAAGTTGCTGGAAAAGCTCAGCAGGTCTGGCAGGATCTGTGAAGGAAAGAAACAGAGTTAACGTTTCGGGTCCGGTGACCGACTATTCTGAGAAAAGGTCATTGGACGCAAAACATGAACTCTGATTTTTAATTCACAGATGCTGCCAGACCTGCTGAGCTTTTCCAGCAACTTCTGTTGTAAATGCTGCCACCTAATTTATTGAGTTTAAACAGGCATCGTGCATGTACATGTTCTTTCTTTCTATAAAGATCAGGGTCTTGTTATATTAATATTTGTACTGATTGTAATGGGTGAGCCAGGTGGATCTCAGAATATGAGTTCTCTAATTGAGGCTGCTAACTTCATCCAATCAGGGAGCCCTGGCTGGCAGATATAAGCAGCGTGTCTGAGATTTTGTATATGTATAAATAAAGGGTGCCTTAGTGATAGAATACTGGCCTGAGTTATTTCAAAATTTATGATTATAGCTGATCATCCAACTCAATACCCTTTTCTCACTTTTGCCACATACCCTTTGATTCCTTCATTCTCTAAGAAATATATATCTAACATCTTTAATGTTTTAGCAAAGATCTGCAGCTCCGGTCGTGGTTGAAGCTGTTGGTTGGTTCGCCCAAGACTGGTTTTTGTGCAAATAGTTTCATCTCTCTTCCAGGTGACATCTTCAGTACTGTGTAGCCTCCGTTGAAGCACTGCTGTTCTGTCCTGCTATGAATTTATATGGTCCGGTCTGTCATGGTGGGTAGTCTTGTTTCCAGTTTTGTACCGTCGTGGTATGTAGATGGGGCCTATTTCAACACGTTTGTTTATCGCACTGGTGGTAGAAAACCAGGTCTCCAGGAATTCTCGTGCTTGTCTTTGTTTTGCTTGTTATAGTACTGTAACTTTGTCCCAGTTAAACTATTGTCCTTCTATGTTAGAGTGTATTGAAACATGGGAGAGTTGACCATGCCATTTTCAATACTCTCCCTTGTTTCGTTACACTCTAACAGAGAAGGACATAAGTTTAACTTCCCCTGCATCTGAACCTCTGAAAAAGTCAGAGACTTCTAAAAATTCCAACTCACTTAAGCTTAAAAGTTATTCAGGAAAAGTAAAAAATCTAACTCCATAGCAACTGTTAAAATGAACCCTGGACTCACAACTGGCTCCTGAATCACTGACAACCCTGACCTGACCCCCATTATCCATCAATCTCTAACCCCACCATCCCATAAACCCAACATGCCCCACCCACCTGACATATTACCCTCCCATAACCCAAATAGCATGAAATAATCTCACAAAAATCACACAGAAAATGGCCAGATACAGAGGAAGACACAATCTTACTTGTTTCTGGTAGTGTGGATCTTGCCCAAACAGTATGTCAGGGTTCAGCAACAGCTTCTTCTTCTTAGACCTCTTTGTCTCTAGTTCACGCTCGGAGAGTTTCAGTTTGTATGCAGAATATGAGTTAAACATGGATAAGTGAGGCTCATCAATCAAGGCAACCAGCTTGCCTAAGATTACAAAGATACAAATTGGATTGGTTGGATTTTACACACAATGCGTTATTCAGATAATCAAACAAAATGATCGCCTGATTAACTGTTTTCGCTTCACAAATATATTAAAATCGTATCTAATGTTTAATAAGGATAACTGCCTTTGTTGACTTTTCTTTCAGGAGATTCCTGTTGACTTGTGGTTCCACAAGTTTGGGTCATCTCCCCTCTCCTCACACAAGTCTTCAATCCTCAGCTGCAAGCCCAGGCAGACCCACACAGGCACACACTATCTTCTCAGTAGGAGTCATTGCAGTGTCCAGTTCCCTTCCCCATGAAATCTAATTCTTTGAGGAAATGTGTTTCAGATCATAACAACCCTGTGTGGGAAAGATAATCTTCATTCAGCACACACTCTCCTGCCAAAAGCCAGTTCAGTATAAATCCATCAGAGATAAAAGGTACTGCAGATGCTGGAGAATCCGAGATAACAAGCATGGGGCTGGATGAATACAGCAGGTCAAGCAGCATCATAGGAGCAGGAAAACTTGACGTTTCGAGCCCAAACCCTTCATCAGATATGGGGAAGGGGAAGAGGGTTCTGAAATAAATAGGGAGAGAGGGGGAGGCGGACGGAGGATGGATAGAGGAGAGGATAGGTGGAGAGGAGGCAGACAAGTCGAAGAGGCGGGGATGGAGCCAGTAAAGGTGAGTGTAGGTAGGGGGGTAGGGAGGAGATAGGTCAGTCCAGGGAGGACGGACAGGTCAAGGGGGCGGGATGATGTTAGTAGATAGGAGATGGGGGTGTGGCTTGAGGTGGGAGGAGGGGATAGGTGAGAGGAAAAACAGGTGAGGGAGGTGGAGATGAGCTGGGCTGGTTTTGGGATGCGGTTGGGGGAGGGGAGATTTTGAAGCTTGTGAAATCCACATTGATGCCATTGGGCTGCAGGGTTCCCAGGCTGAATATGATTTGCTGTTCCTGCAGCCTTCGGGTGGCATCACTGTGGCATTGTAGGAGGCCCAGGATGGACATGTCATCTGAGGAATG
>JAHRHZ010000279.1:5289642-5361483 GCA_024137785.1 Ginglymostoma cirratum | reverse complement strand
GGGTTTAGGCCCGAAACGTCAAGTTTTCCTGCTCCTATGATGCTGCTTGACCTGCTGTGTTCATCCAGCCCCATGCTTGTTATCTCGGATTCTCCAGCATCTGCAGTACCTTTTATCTCTGAGGGAATTGTTCAATTGTGTCTTTGTGCAAGTTACCGAAAGTAAGCATGCAGGTGCAGCAGGCAGTATGGAAGGCAAACTGCACATTGGCCTTCATAGCGAGAAATATGAGTCGAGGAACAATGGATGTCTTGCTGCAATTATGCAGGGCACTGGTGAGGCCACATTTGGAATACTGTATGCAGTTTTGGTCTCACTACCTAAGGAAGGTTGTTCTTGCTATGAAGGGAGTACAGCAAAGGTTTACCAAATTGATTCTGGGATGGCAGCACAGTCATATGAGGAGAAGTCAAGTTGGTGAGGACTGTTGCAGCTGGAGTTTGGAAGGATGAGGGGGTTCTCATAGAAACCTATAAAATTCTAATAGGACTAGAAACAAAGAATTAGGAAAGCTCAAAGATGCCATGAAATGTCCTTGGCAAGTAGGATTAAGGAGAATCCCAAAGTATTTTACTTGTATATCATGAGCAAGAGGGTAGCTAAGGAAGGGTAGGTCCACTCAAGGACAAACAGGGAATTTATGTATGGAGCCAGAGGAAGTGGGTGAGATCCTTAATGATTTACATGAAAATATAGGTGGTCTGGTTTGTAAGTTGGTGAATTTGGTGGTGTTTTGGATAGTGAGGAATGGTGTCAAAGGATGCAAAAGGATATAGATCAGTTGGAAAGTTGGGCAGAGATATAGCAGATGGAGTTTAATCTGGACAAGTGTGAGGTGATGCATTTTAGGAGGTCAAATATAACAGGAAAGTGCACAGTAAATGGCAGGACCCTTAAGAGCATTGATATACAGAGAGATCTTGAGGTGCAAGTCCATAGCTCCCTGATAGTTGCAACACAAGTGGATAAGGTGGTAAAGGAGGCACACAGCCTCCATTTGTTGGGGCATAAAAATTGGCAAATCATGTTGCAGCTGTACATAATGGGCCTGATCCTGTGATGTACTGTTCTATGTTTAATGTTTTGTGACTAGACAGGTTAGATACAGGAATGATGTTCTCAATGGGGATTTCAAAACCAGGGGTTGTAGCTTAAGGATAAAGGGAAAACCTTTTCAGAATGAAATGAGGAGAAATTTCTTCACTCGGAGAATAGTGAGCCTATGAAATTCACTACCACAAAAAGTGGTTGAAGCCAAAATGTTTGGGTTTTCAAAAAGGAGGCAGGTATAGATCTTGTGGCTTAAGGGATCAAGTATATGGGGGAGGGTAGGATTTCGGGCATTTTGCTCAGTGATCATATTGAATGGCAGTGCAGGTTTGAGCCATTGAATGACCTACTCCTGCTCCTTTTATCTATGTTTCTAAAATCCTGGAACTCCCTCCCTCACAGCCTTATGAGTGTTCTGACACACAAAGGACTACAGCAGTTCAAAACAACTCACCATCGCTTTTGCAATATAATTTAGGGTTGATTAAGATCTGGCTTAGTCAGCAATACCCATGTCCAGTGGGAAAAAACTGCCTTTTAATCTTTTGATCAGTGCTCTGGTGCTCTTGGAAAGACATTTTCGATGACTGATGAAATTAAACAATTGACAAATTAAACAATTTTTTGTCACTTACCTGTCATCTATATTATCTTCAATTTCAATGTCACTTTCTGTAGAAACAGAAATTACAGTTCCTATTTTTCTAAGATCTGCTGAGGCAACTGCACTAAATACAGTCATTCACCTGTTTAAAACCATGTATTCATCATTTGTTAAATAATTTGCTTCCCATTATTCTTTCAGAGTAATCTAAATGATCATTTGGGGCGGTGATGGCCTTGTGGTATTATCACTGGATTGTTAATCCAGAGACCCAGGTAGCATTCTCGGGACCTGGGCTCAAATACTGCTATGGCAGATGGTGCAATTTGAATTCAATAAAAATCTGGAATTAAGAGCCTAATGATGACCGGAAACATTGTCAACTGTCAGAAGAATTCTATCTGATTCACTTCAGGGAAGGAAACTGCCATCCTTACTTGCCCTAGCCATACATGTGACTCCAGATGCAGAGCATCTGTGGCTGACTCTCAACTGCAATGGCCTAGCAAGCCACACAGTTCCAAGGGCAGCTACGGACAGGCAGCAAATGCTGGTCAGTTAATGATGCCCACATCCCATGAGTGCATATATGAAAAAATTAAGAAACACACACCAACAGCTAAACACCATCAAAACACCCCTACACAACCAGTGTACAAACAGAAACACATGCGAATACCCACATACCCACAACAATTTAGCTGTCTTTCAAGGTGAAGATGACCATGTTTATCTTCTGGTGTTGTGGTGAGAGTGTGTAGAAATTTCCATGCAGACTGGAGCCAGCACAGGACTGACTGAAAGTTGCTTTTGGAGACTGGTTATGAGTGATTCATATTGCATTGGTGGGCTGCTTCATCCTTTGATTCTGCTTACCAACACGTCAAACAAACCTGCCTGACGTTCCTGCGCCTGTCTCTCCACTGTGAACTGCCCTTGCTGCCCAACTCACTTTAACATCCTTCTCTACAACACCTCTCTTACCTGGGTCACTCACTCTGCAGATCCTGACTCTAAAGATCTACCAACCTCTGACTGGCCAGCAACTTTTAGTGGGGAAGACTTCCCATCCCTGGGAGCCTGACTGGTGGAAAGGCTGTTGATAGCCTGTAATTGTCTGATTGTCTCAGACTGGCAGATCTACCCCAAAGGAACCAAAGTGGGCCTCTACCCAGCTCTCCAGTCAGTTGCTGTGATCTCTCCTGTATTCAGACATTTCCCCACACTCAGGAACACATATGTTTATGACATAAACTGACATGCTGACACACACAGGCTAACACAAACATCCACAAAGGCACTCAGACACACAGAGTCACACAAACAAATCAAAACACACAAATTTGAGCAGAATGCTATAGGCTGTACATAGATACAGGAGGGAGAGGAAGGTGTGCACTGCTGGTGGACCGATTGCCCCATCCTATGATCTCCAATTCCTCCCACAGGAGTTAAAATCTGTCCTTACATCACACCCCAGATCCTCAAGTTATTAACTTACCTCAAACAGCTGGTCGTGACAACCCCAAAATACAATCACAATTAAATGTACCTGACTGCAACCCAGTAACTGCAGTTAATCACTGACAGCCAGCCAGTTTGAGTGTTACTTGATCTTTCTATAATTCATTGTGAGACTAAATAAAACAATTACTGTGTGAATATAGCATACAATCTCTCCGCTATTAAACTTCAGACTGAACTGTGAGTCACCTTATTCTCTAAGGAAGGCGTGGTCAACATTTATACCTGTTGGATCCAATGTACAATCCAATTCTCTCGAATCTTCAGAAATCCGCGACTGTTCTAAGGCCTCATCGTTTTTATCAGGCTTGCACACTCGATTAGAGGCTCGACATTTCGATTTTGTACTGCTTCGATAAGGGATTTCATTTTTAGATGGAATGTCAAGTATCAGATTTACAATAAACACCGGTGCCACTTTCTGTGTTTGTTCTTCAATATTTTTGATGAGCTGCAGAACACATATGAACCACACATCATTTAGCAGATTCGTGTCATGTAGTAGCAATCTTGTGTTTGGAGAGAACAGAATCTTGTGTTTGCCCAGGACAGAAGGAATAGCAAAGGTTGGGGTAAGATGTCATTTTAGTAAGATATTGACTTGGATGGGCTTGTATCATTACCAATTTGTGCAGTGAACTAAAGGTCAGAAAACACACCAAAATGTTAAACCCAGCAAGTTATTTTTAAAATAATGTTAAAGGAGATATTTCCACTCCTGAGGCAAGTCCATGAGTCTAGAAATTTCCAGATCATTATCTTGCCTTGGGAGGAAGTGCCCTAGCAAAGCCAATTTTTGTTCTGAAGGTGTGGGTATGGGATTGAATCATAGAGTCATGGCAATCTACGGTACCAACAGATCCATGCAGGTCAAAAACAACCACCTAACTATTCTAATCCCAATCGGGCCTGACATCTGTTTTTACAGAAAGGAGGCGTCCACAGGAATTGCCAAGTGTCAATGCAGGCTGTTTATAAGACCTGCCTTAGATCCTCCAACACATGTTGATAGTCAGAAAGTGAGAATCAAAAAGAAACTGAGATTTGCTGGTATTACAGAATCCGCTGGTAGAGCAAAGTTAGTTCCTATCTCTTTAATGGAAAGTGGGCATCATTGCTAGCTGCCCATCATAGCCATTCCTTGAACTTAGTGACGTGCTTGGCTAGTTCAGAGGTTGATTGAGAGTCAAACACATCCTTGTGGCTCTGGAGTCACATGTAGGTCAGGCTAAGTAAGGATGGTACATTTCACTTCCTAAAGGACATTAATAAACCAGATCAATCTATGACATTTGTCATAGTCACCATTCCTGTGATGATCTTTACATTCCAGATTAATTAATCAAATTTAAACTCTATCAGCTGGTGTAAGATTTCAGTCATGGCCTAAGAACATTCATTTGGTCTTTCTAAATTTCTAATCCACTCAGATGGAAAATTCAGTAAGACTGGTGAATTAAATATTCTGTTCTAACTGATTTTGTAAATTATCATAATATCATTATCTCCTTCTCTGTAACTTTCTAAATGGAGAGGGTATGTAATATTATTGCAAGATCTCAGCCTTTGTTCATATGTAATCTCTCTTACGGGTATAAATAAAGTTAGTTCAATAATGGCTGCTGCAGTTGAATATAAGTAAATCTTAGTGCAGTACACAAGGCATTTGAGAAGGTTCCCCATGGTAGGCTTATTCAGAAAGTAAGGAGGCATGGGATTCAGGGACAGTTGGCTGTCTGGATACAGAACTGGCTTTCCAATAGAAGACAGAGGGTGGTAGTAGATGGAAAGTATTCAGCCTGGAGCTCGGTGACCAGTGGTGTTCCCCAGGGATCCGTTCTGTTTGTGCTGTTTGTGATCTTTATAAATGACTTGGATGGGGAAGTGGAGGGGTGGGTTAGTAAGTTTGCCGATAACATGAAGGTTGGTGGAGTTGTGGACAGCACGGAGGGCTGTTGTAGGCTGAAACAGGACATTAACAGGATGCAGAGCTGGGCAAAAAAGTGGCAGATGGAATTCAACCCGGAAAAGCGTGACGTCATTCATTTTGGGTTAATGGCAGGATTCTCGGCAGTGTGGAGGAACAGAAGGATCTTGGGGTCCACATCCATAGATCCCTCAAAGTTGCTAAGCAAATTGATAAGGTTGTAAAGATGGCATACTGTGTGTTGGCTTTCATTGGCAGGGGAATTGAGTTTAAGAGCCGTGAGGTTATGCTGCAGTTCTATAAAACCCTGATTAGACCACACTTGGAATATTGTGTTCAGTTCTGGTCACCACATTATAGGAAAGATGTGGAAGCTTTAGAAAAGGTGCAGAGGAGATTTACCAGGATGCTGCTTAGACTGGAGGGCTGGTCTTATGAGGAAAGATTGGGGGAGCTAGGGATTTTTTCATTGGAGCGAAGAAGGATGAGAGGTGACTTGATAGAGGTGTACAAGATGATGAGAGGGGGCATAATTTTAAGGTGATTGGAGGAAAGTATAGGGGAGATGTCAGAGGTAGGTTCTTCACAAAGAGTGGTGGGCATGTGGTAGTGGAGTCAGATACTCCAGAGGCTTTTAAGCGACTCTTGGATAGACATATGGAGGAGAGTAAAATGTGGGGTATGCAGGATAGAATGATCTTAGTAGGATAATAGGTTGGCATAACATCGTGGGCTGAAGGGCCTGTACTGTGCTGTACTGTTCTATTTTCCAAGTTCTTATATAACCCAATAGTACTAACAAGAATCCAAGCCTGTAAATTCAAAAATTCAGAGAATGTGGGGTAGTCCATTTTGCAATGATTTTTACAACTCCATGAAAATTAAAATAAAACCAGAAAGAGTTTTATAGAGGCCTGAGTAATATCAGATATAACAGAGGGGAGCAATGTCCTTTATTGATGGAAATATTAGTGTTCCATAATATCCAAAAAGAATCTTGGGGAGGTTCCATCTAGAGGAGCAACAACTTGCAGAAGGTGGTATTTACTAAAAATACAAAAGCAAACAGTATTCAGTCATTTATGTTATTCTCTGAGTATGTAGATCAGGAGGTACTGTTCCATTACAGTCGAATTTGCCACCACCTTAATTAATGAACTCCGACAAAATAACTTTATCTGTACTGAGAAGACAATGTGTGCAGTCAAAGTGTGACCTGCTTAAGCAACTTTCTCTATCCTCATGCAGCATTGCTTACCTGGTCCACATCCATTGCGCTGGTATTGGTGGACACCTCAGACTGTCTTTCAACGTTGCTCAAGCTCTGGAGACTGCTGAGACTTTTATCCCCAGCATTGGAAGGATCCTGCATGATGCGCAAGCGTCTGTCCAGGTAAGCTCTAGTATGGGTTGGGAGTGTGCTGAAAGTAGAACGGTAACAATGATTTAAATTTTTTTTAAAATGCTCAGGATTGTCAGGAACAAGCTTTTAAGCATAAATCCAGTGAGAACCCAGGTATATTGAAGGCGACACTGACAATTTGGATGTCTGATCTGCACATTGAAACTATGACCTATCAGTGAGGTAAATAGGTGACTGGTTGGACCTCATATAAGAACCATAATGACAAAAGGCAGAAGTGACAGCACCAGCAAGAGCACAAGTACATTCAGGAACAGCAAAAAGAGCAGGAGCACAGAAAGGAGCAGGAGCAATGAAAATAAATTGCCTTTAGTCTTTCAAACAACGCTCCGGCACTCATGAGAAATGTTTTTAGATGATTGATGATGTTAAGCAAATGAAATGTACTGTACTAGAATACTAAAACCGAACACATTCAAATTTTTTTAACAAACTGACAGATGGCCAACCTGTCATTCAATGAAGTCAACATATAGGAGAGCCAGAGCATTTATTGAAACAACTATATTGCAAAATCCTATTAGGAATGCATGGCTGAGCTCCAGCCTATTAATGAATTCAGATCAGCGGGTTTTTTTTTACACTGCTGTGAAGCAAACTTTTAACTCAGACATGAGATGAGGGTGTCGCTGACTAGGCCAGCATTTATTACCCATTCTTAGTTCCCCTGGAGGTTGTTTTGTCCTGGATGATGTCAAACTTCTGAAGTGTTGTTGGAGTTGCATTTAACCTGGCAGATCGAGAGTATTCCCATCATACTCCTGACGTGTGTATTGTAGATGGTGGGCAGGCACTGATGAGTTAGGAAGTGAGTGACTCACTATAAGATTCCTAGCTTCTGACCTGATTAACAGTTCCATGAGCTTGTAATAAAGTTATTTGTTCTTAGAAATGGTTTTTAAATATTTGTGTGTCTGTACAAATGATGTTAGATTTGACTGAGGATTACAGCTTCTTTGTAGCAGTATGAATTAAAAAGTGATAGAGTCTTAGAGTCATGCAACATAAAAACAAGTCCTTTGGCCCACCATGCCGATGCCGACCAACAGGCATCAATTACAGTAATCCCATTTACCTGCACTTGGTCCATAGCCTACAATGCCCTGGCATTTTAAGTGCTTATTCAGATACTGTTTAAATGTTGCAAGAGTTCCCGCCTCAGGCAGCAAGTCCCATATTTCTACCACTCTCTGGGTGAAAAAAAATTTCTCTGTTTCCCCTCTAAATCACTTAAGCCTCACCTTAAATGTACATCCTCTGATCTTAGACATATCTGCCATTGGGAAAAGGTTCTCACCACCTACTCTGTCTATGTCTCATAATTTTGTATACCTCAATCAGATCCACCTCAGTCTCCTCTGCTCAAACCTGTCCAGTTTCTCCACATAACTGAGATTTTTCGTCCCAGGCAACATCCTGGTGAATCTCCTCTGCACCATCTGATTCAAATCCATCTGATAGTGTGGTGACCTGAACTGAACACAGTATTCCATCAGAGATAAAAGGTACTGCAGATGCTGGAGAATCCAAGATAACAAGGTGTGGGGCTGGATGAACACAGCAGGCAAGCAGCATCATAGGAGCAGGAAAGCAGGAAAGTATTCCATTTGTGGCTTAACCAATGTTTTAGAAAGTTATAACAGACTCCTATTTTCCTTCCTCCTATGTGCTATACCCCAGCTAATGAAGGCAAGTATTCCATATGCCATCTTCACCACCTTGTCTACCTGAGCTGACCCCTTCAGGGATCTATGAACTGTGTACCAAGGTCCCTTTGTTCCTCAGTACTCCCCAAGAATCTGCCATTCATTGTGTAAGTCCTACCCTTATTAGACCTCCGAAAATGCAACTCCTCACACTTAGCAAAATTAAATTCTATTTGTCATTGCTCTGCCCAATTTACCAAGTGATCAATATCGCACTACCCTTATCGATATCTTTAGTCAGACAGAATCACCCTCTATCAAATCCGTGCTGACTATCCTTGATCAATCCCTGCCTCTGCCCCTTTCCAAGTGTTGATTAATCCCCTCCCTCAGTATTTTTCCAATAATATCCCCACTGCCAACATCGGACTATTTGGTCTGCAATTACCTTGGCTATCCCTGCTGCCCTTCTAGAATAGCGGAACCACATTAGTTATCCTCTAGCCATCTGGTACTTCATCTGTAGTCTGCAAAGTATTAAGTATCTCTGCCAGGGCCCAGCAATCTCCTCCTTTGTCTCCCATAGCAGCCTGGATGCATCTCATCAGGCCCAAAGGATTTATTCGCCTTTATGCCCACTAAAATATCTAATATCCCCTGCTTATTTAACTTTACATGTTCTACAACATCACCATCACAAATGAAATTCCCTGCTGCAATTTCTTGTCTGTGAATACAGATAAGAATTATTCATTTAAGTCCTCACCCACGTCCGCCGGCTCCACACACATTTGGTCTCCAGTGGCCCTAGGTCCTTCCCTGGTAACCCTCTTATTCCTAATTGTAGTGTTTGGAACCAGGTTGATCTCATTGACTATAAGGTCATTGATTGGGGCTGTTAACTTAAGCCAATCAGGAAAGGCCTGGCTGCCCAATATAACCAGGGGATTAGAACCTCCTCAGTTCAGGTGACCGAATCCGAGCTGGCTGGCCACAGTCAGTGTACAGTGTACAGTGTACAGGTTTATAAAGGGTGGCTTGGTGTCAGGATACCGGCCTCTATGCAGTCATTTCAGTGGCAATGAGAGAAATACCAGGGATTATTTTAAGAAGGGCTTGGGACTATCAAAGTGGCCAAAGCCAATTTACATGTTGACCAGGAAGTGATTCCGATATTCTACAAGGCCCACCCAGTGCCATTTGCCTTGTAGGCAAAAGTAGAGGCGGAAATCAGGAGGCTGGAGAGTGAAGGAATCATCAAATCAGTGCAGTTTGCAAAATGGGTTGCACTGGTCATGCTGATTGTGAAGCCTGACAGCTCAGTTTCCCTATGTGGGGATTTTAGGCAAACAGTAAACCGCTCTCACAGCTGGATAAATACCCAATCCCTCTCATAGAGGATATGTATGCAAAGTTGGTGGGACGCAGTGGGGGGTGATGTGGGGGCAGTTCTTTACAAAGCTGGACATGAGTCAGGCCTACTTGCAATTGTGACTGGATGAGGAGTCCCATAAATATGCTACAATTAATACCCATAAGGGCTTATATCAGTATACAAGACAGCCATTTGGTGTATCATCAGCCTGCACCCTTTTCCAGCACACCATGGAGAACATTTTACAAGGGCTGACCCAGGTTGCCATTTATCTGGATGACATACTAATAACAGGGAAGACCAATAAAAAGCATTTGAGGAACTTGGACATTGTGCTTAAATGTTTCTCCCAGGCAGGCATACATCTTAAAGGGGAAAATATACATTCCAGGCAAGTGACCGACTTGGGTTACAGTGTCAACAAAACTGGGTTACACACATTGGAAGTAAAAGTGAGGGCAATCAAAGGAGCCCCAGCTCCCATGTCTGTACCAGAGCTTAGGTCTTTCCTTGGGTTCGTGAATTATTACAGAAAATTCATAAATAATCTGGCCTCCATCTTGGCTCCCTTACGCCTGATATTGGAAAAGGGCCAGCCTTGGAAATGGTCGTGTAGCCATGAAGTAGCGTTGAGGGAAGTTTCACCCCTCCCACTGACCAGTCAGGTCATACCTACTACCGGTACCCACCTATCATCACCATTCCACTACCTTCCCTCCCCCTTTATCTGCAATTCCCCCTACCCCCACATCCAGTCCTGAAACATTGACTTCTCCTCCTCCAGATGCTGCCTGGCTTGCCATGTTTTTCCAGCCTCCTGTTTGTCTATCTTATTACAGGGTTTGTTTGTTCAGTCCTTCATGAATACTGGAAGAATGTGTGTGGAAGGTCACGAATGGGCAGGGGAGGTATCTTGGGATGCGAGGAGTTAGAAAGGGAATGACGCACGTGGAATGGTTATGTTGGCATAAAGGATGCACAGGGTGCATAGCAGGGAATTGACTATAACAGAAATGTTGAGAACTAGTTCGATATCTAATGAGGGTGGACCTTCGAACATGCCAGACTCAGTATCCAACTGTTTACAATGCCACCTCAGGTCTGCTTCAAGTGGAGGCAGGTCAATTTCCAAACTGTGCATGCTCCTTTGAGAGAAATAGAGCCAGGATCAGAGAAAATTCTCAGCTCCTGCTTCCCACCTCAAAGTTGCAAATCTGAGCCATTAACTATGTTTCTGTCTGCATAGACGCTGCCAGACCTGTTGAGTATTTCCAGCATAAAATGTTGTGGAGCTGGATGAACACAGCAGGCCAAGCAGCATCAGAGGAGCAGGAAAGTTGACATTTCGGGTCGAGACCCTTCTGAAGGGTTTTATCTCAACGTTTTATCTCAGATTCTCCAGCATCGGCAGTTCCTACTATCTCTGAGTATTTCCAGCATTTTGGTTTTTATTTTAGGCTTCCATCACTCTCAGTATTTTGCTATTGTATCATTGGCTCTCTGCTGCTTTTCCATATGAGCATACGACTTAAACCATTCAGCCCATCAAGCCAGCTCTGCTATTCAATAAGATCATGGCTGACCTGATTGTAACTTCAAAACCACATTCCCACTTACCCATGATAACCTTTCACTCTGTTGCTTCATAAGAATCTTTCTACTTCTGTCTTCAAAATATTCAAGGGGTCTACTTGAGTAGACTCTGCTACCTTTTCAGGGACAGTTCTAAAGACTCATTACCCTCTGAGAGAAAATATTTTGTATAATTTCTGTTTTAAATGGGAAAACTGTGATTTTTAAACTGCCATCAATTGAGTAAGGGTAATTAGCCAGAACCCTTGAGGGACCATAATTAACCTTTCAGTTGAAGAGAAATAAGTGGTTATCTAGCTTGAAGAGTACTATTTTATGCCAAGTAATGGGCAATATTGCCTCCATGATCTACCACAACAAGTACAACATGACATACATATCATCCTGCGCCACACTGTCTCAATGTAACTGACTGAGCTAACTCACATCTGCAATCATTAATTAAATCAATGAATAGCTGAAAACCCAGTTCAGTTTCATGTGAAAATCACTTCCCTTCAATTAGAGTCTATCCATCCTTTCTCCCATCCATGAATTTAAGGACTGGGACATGGGCTTCCTTTGAATTGCTCCAGCCATATGGTTTACAACTTTCCTCTGTAGTTAGGCCAGTTAACAAGGAAATTTTCACATATTATAGATATTGGAAGGATTTATGGTCTGGTAATCACCCTGTTTGGCCCCATTATGAACATAACCTGGGATCTGATGTTAACACATAGCTTCTTGTTTAAAGTTAAGGATGTCAACACTACATCAAAGGATCTCCTCCAATTTGAGTACAAAGCCATTAACCCAATTCTTATGTTCTACTTGCTAACAACCTCAACAGTCAGAAGCAATAGAGACCAAGCTTTCACTCCTTACCTCAGCAATTCTTCATTTCTTTTCTCATCTGTTGAGATCTCCATGTATGAATCTGTCAGGGCATCCAGTAATAGTTGGACTGCAGTTTTAACCAGGCGACAGATCAGCTCCTGAAACAGGTAGTCCACTAGCTTCAGGAACTTGAAGAACACTGCAAGGAGTGGTCTCGACTCTATAATTTCAGTAAATGCTGGCCTCTCAGTTGAATTAGCATGTTCTGCTGGGAATACATTCCCAACTCCCTCCACTTTGGCTTTCTGTAGAATTAGTTAGGAAGAAGTACAAAGAATATATATTAAAATTGCCTTTCCATTAATTTTGGGGGAAAATTCGCCTTACGTTTTCAAACTGAAGGAAAGAAAATTCCTTTTGATCTCTCATATTGTCATCTGAAGTTATTTAAATGTTTTGGTCCTTTCAAAATGATAAAAGAAACTTTCACTTGAGAAAGAAAAAACCATATCTACTCCTAAAGTGCCATGATTGACAGGTTATCTAGTAGTGAAAGAAATGTTACCTGTTTGTTTCACTTTCCCAGGGTTTCCTATTATAGTTGAGTCTATTAGCAATGTTTGACTGAGTTTCAAAAGATGGAGGATCTAGAACAAGGCATCACATATGATGTAGGGGCAGGAGAGGCCATTCAAATCCTAGAGCTGCTCTGTCATTCAATAAGATCATAGTTGATATGATTGTAACCTCAAATCTGCATTCCCATCTGGTCTAAGGCCTTAGGATATAGAGTAGACCTTTAAGGCTGTGATGTGAAGAAATTTTTCACTTTGACAAATTGACCCTGTGGAATTTTCTACCACTACCAGTGGAGGACAAATCCCTGAATACATTCAAGAAAGAAATGTATTTCTAGTCTTCTAGATTTCTATATCAAAGGATATGGCTAGGAGCACACACGTATAAGGATTGAGATAGACGATTAGTGATGATCATGTTGAATAGTGGAATGGGTTCAATAGGCCAAATGGCCCAACCTTGCTCCTATTTCCATGCTTTTATGTAATAAAGTGTCTCCTGGATCACCCATTGGATTTAGTCATAGAATCATAGAGATGTACAGCACAGAAACACACCCTTCAGTCCAACACGTCCGTGCTGACCAGATATCCTAAATTAATCGAGGCTTATTTGCCAGCATTTGGCCCATTAAAAAAGGATATTCTTGATGACCTCTGTTTTTGAATTAACTATTTTTTTAAGTAAGGTGTACAAATCAAAGAGAGCAAATTGAGTCCAGTAAGCTCTGATTGAATGGAAGAACAAACTGCAGGGGCCAGTTGACCTATTCCTACGCTTTTTATTGAGACTAACTAGCTGTGGATAAACTGCCAGAGTCACAATTGATTGCAACCCCCTTACTGGACCTCTGGAGCCGTTCACTGTCTTTTCTGTTTACATTGCTCAGCTTTTCCAAAGGGACGTACAACTAGTTGCAGTTTACAAGTTGAAGCCAGGGCATGAAGGTGATTACAAGCCGCGTAATTACCTCCAGACAGGCTTCTTTGACGGACTGAATGATTTTGTATCTGAGTTCACAAAGCTTCTTCAATGCATAGTTACACTGTTCAGACTGGATTTCAGCAAACTCCTCACATGAATAGGTATTCGTTTTGTCCAACTGAAAGTGAAAAAGATAAAACTGATGATAAAAATTCCACAGAATCATCTCAGACAGAGTTCACTCTCTCAGATTAGAGGTGCAGTTTGGAGAACAGACAGTTGGATGTAATCTTTTCACTTTCTCCATCATCCAAAACATTTCCACTTCTAGAAAAAAAAGTGTTCCCAATTCGATCAGAACTGGACTCTCAAATTCCTATTTATCCAACTTTCCAGCCTCCTTTATCTTTCTGTAACTATTGATTGACACCTGTACCCCCACCTCCAACTTTGACATTCTAGTCCCCAATAAAACAATTACTCTCTCTCAGTCTGGTCATACCCAGTACAGTGTCTGCCTCCTTTCTCTGAGGTTTAAGGAACACAGACCTGAACAAAGTGGCAGACAATGGTCTGGTCATTCACTGCTGTATCGGGATGGAGAACACAAAGATTCATCGGGTCCTGTTCTCATTTGGGAAAGGTGCTCATCGCTCCACAGTCATCCCAGATGCAAAGTGTACCCTTGGCATCTTTCTCCCATGGCAAGCTGCCTTCTTAAGCCTCTCCACCATCGCCTCCAAGAACAAATGTAAGGAGCTCATGGTTCTATTTCTTATGAGGATTGAGAGAATTCAATCATTTCCATTCCTCCCTGAGTCCACAATCACCCTCTAAAGTTTCTAGTCCTGAATGTGTTTCTTTCTTTAGTTTCTTTGCTATCTCCCTTTATCCCTTTACAAGCTCATCTTGCCCATTGTTGCTGTTCCTTTCTTCCTTATTTCTCATAGGCTACTGGCTACTGGTTCTCTTGTTAATTGACAATAGTTCTCTCCTCATGTTCTATCCCTTTCTCCTTCAAAATCTGCCACCATCACCTCTCAAAGAAATTGACTCTTGACCCCATCAACCTTGCAAACAAATGGTCTGTCTCCAATGTCCCTTTTCTCATCAAAGTCAAAAATTGTGCGAGATAACAAGGCGTGGGGCTGGATGAACACAGCAGGCCAAGCAGCATCATAGGAGCAGGAAAACTTGACTTGAAAATCTGATGAAGGGTCCATGCCCGAAACGTCAAGTTTTCCTGCTCCTATGATGCTGCTTGGCCTGCTGTGTTCATCCAGCCCACGCCTTGTTATCTCGGATTCTCCAGCATCTGCAGTACCTTTTATCTCAAAAATTGTGCTGTTCCTTCCCAAATATGTGCCCATCTTTTCATAGAATCATACAATCCCTACAGTGTGGAGCCAGGCTATTCAGTCCATCAAGTCCACACTGACCCTCCAAAGAGCATCTCTCCTAGATCTACCCCACTACCCTGCATTTTCCATGGTTAACCCATTTAGCCTGCACATCCCTAGGCACAGTGGGCAATTTAGCATGGCCAATCCACCTAACCTGCACATCCTTGGACCGTGGGAGGAAACTGGAGCACCTGGAGGAAGCCCACACAGACACAGGGAGAATGTGCAAACTCCACACAGTCACCTGAGGCTGGAATAAAACCCAGGTCCCTGGCACTGAAAGGCAGTAGTGCTAACCACTGAGCCACCATACTGTCCATTTCCATGTTCAAATCCCTCCAATCAGGTTTCTATCCACATTACAGTATCGAAATGGCCCTTACCAAGGTCACAAAGGGCATTTTATGCTCTATTGTCCTTCACAACATTGACACAATTCATTATACAATTCTCCAACATCTCTCTATGGTCACCTGGCTGGGTGGGGCAGCACACACCTGGTTCGAAATATCTACACGCAGTCAGTGAATGGCTGTCAATACATTCTCATCTGGATGATGAACATGACTTCGGCTGGCCTACAAGCCCCTTCTGTTTCTTGTCCGTATGCTGCCAGTCAATGATATCATTCCAAAAAGCATGTCAGTTTTCACACATATACATCTAGCTCGACCTTACCACACTCTCTCCTAACCTTTTCACTGCTCGAAACGGTTGGGCTGCTTATTGACAAACCATTACAATATGAGCAGAAAGTTACTCCACTTAAACATACGGAAGACTGAAGCCACTGCTTTTGTCTTCCATCATAAGCTCCACACTCTACAGACTGACACCATTTCTCTTCCTGACAATGAACTGCCTGAGGCTGAACCAGACAATGTGTAACTTCAGTGCCATGCTTGAACCTGAGATACGCTTTCAAGAGAGATACCTCTGTAACATGCCCATTTCATTGTCCCATCCTTTCCTCTGTTGAAACACTCCTCATGTCTTGGCTACCTTTAGACTTGACTATTTCAATGCATGCCTGGTCAACCTTCCAAATTTCTACACTCCAGAAACTTGAAGTCACCCAAAACTCTGTTGCTTGTGTTTTAGCTTACAGCATGCTAATATGAGCCACACAGCAAAGGACCATTGGGTGAACAAGGAAATGAGTAGTGGAATTTTGGCTGAACTCAAAGTTATAGGGTGTGAAAACTGGGAGCAGAGCACTGGAATGCTGTGGTCATGAAGTAACAAAAGCTTAGATGATTACTTCAATCGCAGGTATGTTGAAGAAGGGTTGGAAATAGACAATAATGGGAGATGGATGTTGGTGGTCATGGTGATGGAGAGAACATAGGGCCACAATCTCAGTTTATTATCAAGTAGGATGCCAAGGTGGCAAATGTGGATCTCCAGCTCTTCATGTGGATGGTAGAAGGAGTAGTGGAGGTTTAGGGTTGGGTGGGGAAGGAAAGTATGAAATGACATGTAGGCCAACAGCCTATTCTTGGAGTTACTGTTGGTGATCAAAGGTGAAACGAAGCACCAGGCCAGTTAATAAGAAATCTACTGGTCTTGTGTGTCATTTGGAGTATTGACTGGGTTTTACAGTAATGATAATTCCTTTAATCATAAACATTTTCATCACTGTTCTTTCTTCCCTCAGGACAACTTTTTGAAGTATTCTTCGGAAACAGAGTGATCAAGTCTGTTGCTGAACCTGTGAGTCAATGAAATAACTATTGTGCAGTGAGCTGTTATGGGCATTATATTAACATTTTTCCAATCCATTGAAATCTTTCCCTCAACCAGGAAATTTTGGAATATAATAGCCAATGGATCCACTATCTCTGCTGCCGCTTCCTTTAAAAGCCTTGGAGGTAGGCCATCTGGCCCTGGGGACTTCTCTGACTTCAATCCCAATAGTTAGCTCAGTAACTTTTCCCCAGTGATGATGATTGTTCTAAGTTCCTCCCTTTCTACAACCTCTGCATCACTTGTTACTATTGGGATGGTACTAATGTTCTCCATCATGAATACTGATACAAAATATTAACTTAGCATCCCCACCATGTCTATGTTCCTCAATGTTATTTCCCCAGTCTTGTTCTCCAATGGGCCAATATTCATTTCTCTTTTATATTCTTACAGAAATTTTGGTATCTGTTTTTATGTTTGTGTTAGTTTACTTCAGTAATTCACCTTTGCTCATTTTATTATTTTTTTTTGTAATTCTTTGTTGAACTTTAGAAGTTTCTTTCGGTCGGCCAGTCGTCTTTGCAATTTATTACAGTCAGGAGGAATTGAAAATCTCCTTAAAAATCTGCCACTACACATCATCAATCTTGCCATTTAGTCTTCCTGCCCGGCCCAAAGACCTTCGAACCGGCAGGGCCAAATCTGTCCTCATGCCTATATAATTACCTTTGCTTAACTCCAGAACAGTAGTGGTGGACATTTAAAAAACTAGCAGGTGGAGGAGGAAGAAGCTTCACATGTATCTCCATCCTTAATGAAGGGGAGCTCTACCCATCAGCGCAAAAATGAAGGATGAAGCATTTGCATGCACTTTCAGTCAAAAGTACTAAGAGGACGATTCACTTCAATCTCCTCCTGAGCACCCCAACAAGGGGAGGCAATGGCCTAGCAGTATTATCTCTGGACTGTTAATCCAGAGACCCAGATAACGTTCTGGAGACCTGGGTTTGAATCCTGCCATGACAGATGGAATTTGAATTCAATAAATATCTGGAATTAAGAATCTAACAATGACTGTGAATCCATTGTTGATTGTTGGGGAAAACCCATCTGGTTCACTAATGTCCTTTAGGGAAGGAAACTGCCATCCTTACCTGGTCTGGCCTACATGTGATTCCAGACCCATAGTAATGTGATTGGCTTTTAACTGCCCTCTGGGCAATTAAGGATGGGCAATAAATGCTGCCTGGCCAGAGACTCTCTTGTCCCATGAATGAATAAAGAAAAAAAAACTGATCTGATGAAGGATCACTGGATTCGAGATGTTTAACTCATCTTTTTCTCTCTTTTACACAATAATGTGGAGAAGTGTCCAAGTTGTGGAGGTAATGGATTCACAGCAATGTCACTGGACTAGTAATCTAGACACTCAGGTGATGATCTTGGGACCTGGCATGGAATCTCATCACAGTAGATGGTAGAATTTGAATTCAATTAATAATCTGTAATTAAGAGTCGGACCAAGAAAACATTGTTGGTTGTTATAAAAATACATCTGGTTCACTAATGCCCTCTTGGGAAGAAACACTACTGTCCTTACCTGTTCTGACCTATATGTGACTCAAGACCCACAATAATGTGGTTGCCTCTTAACAGCCCCAATGGAAGTGCCAGGCAAGCCATTCAATTGTGTCAACCGCTCTAAAACATTTCAAAAAAGGAATAAAACTGGATAGACCTAGGCACCAGAATTGACTGCAGCAAACACAGTCCGGCCAACACTGCAAAGTCCTCCTCACTAACATCTGGGGGTTAGTGCCAGCATTGGGAGAGCTGTCTCACCAACTAGCAAAGCCACAGCCTGACACAGTCAAACTCACTGAAGGTAGCTAAGGACACAGAATGTATTCTGGGTGAGGGATTTCAATGTCCACCACCATTGTTGGCTCTACAGCAGCAGTATTGAATGGGCTGGTTGGGTCCTAAAGGACATAGCTGCTAGACTGTGTCAGCAGCAGGTGGTGAGGGAGCCATCAAGAGGGGAAAACGTACTTGATCTCATCCTTACCAGTCTGCCTGCTGCAGTTCCATCTGTCAATTATAGTATTGGTAATTGTAATTAACATACAGTTCTTTTGGAGTGAAAGTACCACCTTCACATCTAGGATGACTCCGTTGTGTTGTGTGACATTATTGCCATACTAAATAGGGTAACTTCGAACATATCTAGCAATGCAACATACGTAGCCCAGCATTTCCCCACCGTACCAATATTATCAAGCCAAGAGATCAATCCTTTTTCAATGAAAAGCGTATGAGGGATTGCCAGAAGCAGCATACCTAAAACTGGGGTGACAACCTGGTGAAACTAAAGATAGAATTACTGCATGCCAAACAACATACGCAGCAAGTGGTCAAAAGAGTTTGGAGTGCCAAGTGATTATCCATCATCTCTTCCAGAGGTTCCCACCATCAGAGGTGCCAGTCTTTACCAGTTCAATTCACACTACGTGATATCAAGCAGTGGTGCTACTAAGCTATAACTCCTTTGGTATTCTTTTCGTTTTTGCCCATCTGAGTCTCACTCAGTTAGACGTCTTATCTGAAAAGCAGCATCTCTGCTGCTTGCAATGGTCCCTCAATGCTGTAATAGGCAGGGAACGTCAGCCTGGATTTTGTGCTTAAGCCCCTGCTATGAGGTTTGAACTTTCTTATGAAGAAACAACAGAGATACACAATTAGCAGACATACCTTCACAAAGACAATGGCATTTTCACCAGTTCCCAGACCTCCGTTGCTAGAGCTGGCATTTTCACACAAAGCACGGATATAATATAGGCACCGTCGAAAGATTTCATCGGCAAGAAACAATTGCTTCATAATAATCATCCTGGCAAACAAAAACAGACTCCATAAGTGAAGATTGGAAAGTCAAAAAAAATGAAGTGCTTAGAGAGAGAAGAGTTTTCAGAGGGCAGAGCTGAGGTAAAGTGGAAGCTTTACTTTCGATCTTAAAGTTTTGTCTTTGGATTTTGTTAGAAATGGAGAATTTTAGCCATTAGGAAAGCTTAAAAAGAACAGGCTGATTTCTTTGGAATAGAGAAATTTGATGGGAAATATAATTGCATGAATCAAGTTATGAGGGGCCTGGATCAAGCAGATAGAGAAGACCTATTTCCCTTGGCAGAAAGGTTAATAACCAGGGGGCATTGTGCAAAGTAACAAGCAGAAGAATTAGATAGAAATTGCCCAAAAGACTCTTAATCTCAGGGTCGTAGGTTCGGGCCCCACGCTGGGCGTCTTTGCTTCTGGGCGGCACGTTGGCAAGAAGGGTCCAGACCCGAAATGTCAGCATTCCTGCTCCTCTGATGCTGCTTGGCCTGCTGTGTTCATCCAGCACCTTGTTTTCTTAGATTCTCCAGCATCAGCAGTTCCTACTATCTCTCTCCAAGGAGTCCTGTCTTCTTTTCTCCCAAACAGAAAAGCTGACATCTTCCTGAGAGGGATTTGCTCCTTCTCCTCACAAGCATTCTTTCTGTTTCTCTTTCTGTCTGCTTTCTCTTTGTGTCTGCCTCTGTGTGGTGATTACCTTCACCTTCCAATTCCTTTGCTGTATCTCCCATTTCTGTCTGCAGATGGCTTTTGTGTTTTCTAGCCACACACCTTCTACCTTAACATTTTTTTCCTGCTGGTGCTGCTTCCAGGTCAAGGGTTGACAGGTGATGTGGACAAGCAATTCTTATTATCCAAGCAGGTTAAAATTGATGCAAATTCTTGAAAGTCCTGTCCAAACAGTTTTATAAATATTTACAGATTCAAATACCTTTTAAAGAAATTATATATTTTCCATATTGTACTGCTTCCAGGTCAAATGACAACACACATTTTTTAAATAAATCAGCGCACAGCTTCTCTCAAAATCACTCTAAACTATTAACATTTCTACATTCTGGACAGTTATGAATGGATAATAAATGCTGGCCTAGCCAGTGATTCTGACATCCCATGAATGATTTTAAAAAAATACCTGCTGTTGCTGATCTTTAAGTTACGGATGTTGACTTTCCAAACATTAAAAGCTTTCCAACATCTGGAAAAAGAATGTATATTAGTAATAGCAAAAAGATAGCAAAGGAAAAGTCTAGCCAGGAAATCAATCTCTGCGAACTGACAATTTTTTATGGCTTTACTTTCTGCTACTTATTGAATTATCAAAATCTTCAAACAGTTTCAATGAACCTTTCAACCTAGCTGCCCTGAAACATAGTACAAATTGGAGATAATAGGGTTACACTTAACCTACAGCAAGTGAAGTAGGCAGGTTCACCGATCAGATTTGGCTATTTGAACATCCTATGCCTCATTCAAGTTTAATGCGGCCACTTGTCACCCAGCTTAGATTTGGGAAGAGCACAAAATAATTGCTGCCAGGCAATGATTGGATATCCCTTAGCTTGTAAATAGGATTTTGCAAACAGAGGAAAGAAAAGCGATTCAGGAACAATGACAGCTTTCCCAATGTGGAATGAAGAAGGAATCCTCATCTCCGATCTACACAAAGGAGGTACTTAGACCACACCAGAAAGCTTCAAGACAGCTACTGATCTGTTTCATCCCAGTGGACTTCACTCAGACTCCCTATCAAAACAATACAATAGTACAATTTAGGTACAAATGTTAATTTGCAAAGTTTATGAGTCTCCCAGTTGCTTTATTCTTCCTGAAAAATAATTCCATCCACAAAAAATGACATTTACAAAGCATTTTAAAGTAGTAAAATGTCCCAAGGTGCTTCACAAGAGCATAAATAAATAAAAGCCAAAAGAACTGCGGACGCTGTAAATCAGGAACAAAAACAAAGTTGCTGGAAAAGCTCAGCAGGTCTGGCAGCATCTGTGGAGGAGAAAACAGAGTTAACGTTTTGGGTCTGGTGACCCTTCCTCAGAACTGAGTTCTGAGTTCTGAGGAAGGGTCACCGGACCTGAAATGTTAACTCTGTTTTCTCCTCCACAGATGCTGCCAGACCTGCTGAGCTTGTCCAGCAACTCTGTTTTTGTTCCCTAAGTAAAGAAAGTCTGATACCAAGCCATATATGGATGCATTAAGTCAGGTGACCAATAACAGGTAGGCTCTAAAAAGGATTTTAAGGGAGGAAAAAGACAGAGATGGGAGAATCATATAGGGGGAGCCAAGGCAACAAAGTTGACAGAGATAAAACAGAAAAATAAGTCCCGTAAGTGTTGCTGTGCAACCATTAGTACAGCGGTATCAATAGTCTTTCTAAAACTAACTTCTCCAGTAATAGGAACCATAAACCACATATTTCATCTCCAAATGTAACATTTCCAAGTTTACAGATGATACAAGCTGAACAGGAATGTGTGATGTGAGGAGGATATAAAATGGTTTTCAGCTGGGGAATGGGGTAAGAACATGGCAGATGGAATATAATGTGGGAAGATGTGAGGTATTTCACTTTGGTCGGAGGAATGGGTGTACAGAGTATTTCTTAGATGGTGAGAAACTTAAAGTGGAAAGATCTAATTGAAACCTACAATACAGGTTTTATCCCCAGGGTACAGGGAATAAACTAGAGGGCATTTGTTTAAGGTGTGAGGGGAAAGATTTAAAAGGGACCTAAGGGGCAACTTTTTCACACAGAGGGTGGTGCATGTATGGAACGAGTTGCCAGAGGAAGTGGTGGAGGCTGGTACAATTATGTTTAAAAGGCATCTGGATGGATATATGAATAGGAAGGGGTTAGAGGAATATGAGCCAAATGCTGGCAAATAGGACTAGATTAATTTAGGACATCTGGTTGGCATGGATGAGTTGGACCAAAGGATCTGTCTCCATGCTGTCCAACTCTATGACTCTACTTAAAGGGATAGAAAAGGTAGATTCAATTAAGATGTTTCCCTGGTTGGGGAGTGTAGAATCAAGGACCACAATTTAAAATTAAGAGGACCAAAATGAGAAATGTTTTTACTCAGAGAGCTGTGACTGTTTGGAATGCTTTACCATAGAGGGCTGTGGAAGTTCAGTCTTTGAGTATATTTAAGTTATAGGTTGATAGAATAATGGAGACATGGAAAATAGGAGGAGGCATACAGCCCTTCAAGCCTGGTCTTCCATTCATTATTATATTGGCTGATCATGCAATTAACCTGTTTCTGCCTACAGTCATAGAGTCATAAAGATTTCCAGCACAGAAATAGGCCCTTTGGCCCAACTTGTCCTTGCCGCCCAGTTTTCACAATTAATCTGGTCCCATTTGCCCGTGTTTGGTCCATATCAAACCTATCCCATCCATTTACCATCCAAACGTTTCTTAAATGACGAAATTGTACATGCCTCCATCACAACATCTGGCAGCCTGTTCCAGACACACATTACCCTCTGTGTGAAAACATTGCCCCTCTGGACTCTTTTGTTTCTCTGCCCTCTCAAGGGAGAAGCTTTTCACCATATCCTTTGACCCTTTTAGCTCCAAGTGCTATAGTCAAGTCCTCTAGAAATCATACTGTGTTTTGGCCTCAATTGCTTTTTGTGTTAGCGAATTCCATAGGCTCACCACTCTCTAGGTGAAGAAATTTCTGTTCATCTCAGTCCTAAATGGTTTGCCCAAATCTTTTGACTGTGACCCCTGGTTCTAGACTCCCCCACCACTGGGGACATCTTCCAGCATCAATGTTGTCTAGTCCTGTTCGAATATTTTAGGTTTCTATGAGTTGCCCCTCATTCTTTTGAACTCCAGTGAATATAATCCTAACTGATTCAACTTCTGCTCAAATGTCTGTTCTGCTATCCCAAGAATCAGTCTAGTAAATATTCACTACACTGTCTCTATAACAAGGGCATCCTTCCTCAGATAAGGAGATCTGCAAAAGTCCAGCTGTGATCTCACCAAAGACCTGTATAATTGCAGCAAGATATCCCTGTTCCTGTACTCAAATACTTTCTCTCTGAAGGCCAACATCTCATTTGCCTTCTTTACCGCTTTGCCACACCTGCATGTCTACCTTGTATAACTGATGTATGTGGACACCCAGGTTTTATTGCACATTCCTTATCTCAATTTATAACCATTCAGATAGGAATCTGCCTTTCTGCTTTTACCATCAAAACAGATAACCTCACATTTATCCGCAATGACCTGAGGGGAGCCAGCAGGAAAGTAGAGTTGAGGCCCAGAGGAGATGACTGTTTTGAATGATGGAGTGGGAACAAGGAGCTAAACTGCCTACTCCTGCTCCTACTTTCTTAGATTCTTATGGGGCTAGCTTGAGTAAAAAGCATTGTTTGATCATCCATGATCATACTAAACAGGGGACCAGGCTTGAAGTGGTGTAGGGTCTACTCTTGTTCCTGTATTCCTAGAAACAGAAACCTGTGGAAGAGGAGATAACAAGGTGTAGAGCTGAATAAACACAGCAGGCCAAGTAGCATCAGAGAAGCAGGAAGGTTGACGTTTTCAGAAATTCCTGAAGAAGGGTCTAGGCCCGAAACGTCAACCTTCCTGCTCCTCTGACGCTGCTTGGCCTGCTGTGTTCATCCAGCGCTACACCTTGATATCTCAGATTCTCCAGCATTTGCAGTTCCTACTATCCCTGTGGAAGAGGAGTTTACCAAAAGCCTATGTGAAAAAATAAGTAAGCTGCTACTAGTTTGTATAAGGATGTAAGGCTCTATGTCTAAAGCAATGCCATCAAATGAATGAGGAATGAGGTTTCAGTAATTGCAAAGTGCTGCTGAGGATAAAAGGGTTGAATCTTTATTTCTAATATTTATAATAAAACTGTTTCAGGTAGCTCTAGTATAGTGTAAAATAGATTGTTTCTTTTTCTTTTGTGTATAATAAACTCTGATGTTCTTTTGTTGAAGGTACATTGGCAGCCTCTTGGCAACGAAAATAAAGCTGATGTTTTATCAAACCAGGTCTCACTTTGGCTTCTGACTTGTCGAGTATTACCATCAGCTGGACTCATTACACCGCCCTTTCGAGAATGTCCAATTTTTATTCAGGGACAACAACACAATAACCAATGTTAGACTCCACGACAGAAGTGTGATTCAATTGACCACATTACAGTTGAGCCAGGAAAGTATGAATTACCAAAGCAGAATTAATATGTACATAACATAAGAAATAGGAGCAGGAGTAGGCCTTTCGGCTCCTTATACTTCCTTCCTGCCTTTCAACAAAATCCTGGCTGATCTGGTCAGGCCTCAACTCTTGTTTTGTGTCAGCTCCTCATAGCCCTTAATTCGCTGATATTTAAAAAATCTATCTACATCTTCTTTAAACACCTTCATTGATCTAGCCTCCACAACTCTCTGTAGTAGAAAGTTCCAGATATTCACGACCATCTGGGAGAAGAAATTCCTTCACATCTCAGTTTTAAATGAGTGCCCCTTTATTCTGTAACAATGTCA
This sequence comes from Ginglymostoma cirratum, assembly GCA_024137785.1. NCBI lineage: Eukaryota > Metazoa > Chordata > Chondrichthyes > Orectolobiformes > Ginglymostomatidae > Ginglymostoma > Ginglymostoma cirratum. The sequence goes on along the minus strand of JAHRHZ010000279.1, from coordinate 5,336,491 downwards.
CCCTCCTCCCAACATGCACCCTATCAAGCTTCCTCAGAATCTTGTATATTTTGAAAAGATCACGCTGGGTGTTCTAAATGCCAATGAAGAAAGGCCTAACCTGTTTAGCCATTCTTGATAAGTCAACCCCTTCATCCAGGAATCAGCCTAGTGAATTTCTTTTAAACTGCCTCCTTTGCCAGTATACCCTTTCTTAAATACGCGGAGCAAAACTTATACAGAACTCCAGGCGCAGCCTCACCAACACTTTGTACAGTTGTATAAAAACATCCCAGTTTTTAAACTCCAACCTCTTAGTAATAAAAGCTATTTGCCTTCTCAATTACATTTCAAGTCTATGGTGACCTTTTGGAGTGCTAACTGTTTCTCTCTCCATAGATGCTGCTAGCTGCATTACATTTTTCCAGGACCTTTTCATTTTATTTCAGTTTTTGAAGAAATTTTTAAGGCAGCCAACCTGAAATTTACAAAGACAGTCAGCAGATAGATCCTGTAGAAATGACATCGTTCAACCAACCAGTCCATTACAGGGATGCTTTCTATTCCATCTTTTTCATACACAGAGGTAACCTGAAAAAAAGCATTTAAACAAATAAATTCTACTGTTAGAAATAAACTGGGGTTTATAAAAATGATGTCAATAGTTTGACTAAAGAGATCACAGAGCTGGACGGCTGTAAGGTTTGTGTTCAGAATTATAAATAAATGAATCGTTGTAAAATTAGAATCTTTGCACGTCTGAAACACTTCTTAGCTCAGCGCAGCCAGTAGCAGACACCTCCTTAAAATGTCAAACCAACTTATACTGTTTCTTGAGTTCAAAAGCACCAGCGTAGCGGCAGAACCTAATGGGTTATGAAGGGCATGGGCACAGGGAGTAAAAAGCAGCTGTTTCCCTTAGCCAAATGATCAATAACAAAGGGGCATAACTTTAAGGTGAAAAGAAAGAAGTTTAGAGAGGATTTGAGAAAAAGTTTTTCCACCTAGAGGATGGTGAGGTTCTAGGATAAACTCTCTAGGAGGGGAGTTGAGGTAGGAAATCTCAAAACATTTAAAAAGTACTTGGATGAGCACTTGAAAACTCATAGCAATCAAGCTATGGACCAGGTACTGGAAAGTAGGATCAGTGCAGATTTTGAATTGTTTTTGTCAGCACAGACTTGATCAACCAAAGGGCCTCTTCTGTTCTGGATGATTCTGTGATTCTAAGGAAGATTGTAAGGAAGAAAGATAAGAAACATATTCTTATATAGAACATAGAACATAGAACAGTACAGCACAGTACAGGGTCTTCAGCCCACAATGTTGTGCCGACCTTCTATCCTACTAAGATCAAACTGCCCTGCATACCCTACATTTTACTATCACCCATGTGCCTATCCAAGGGTCGCTTAAATGTCCCTAATGTATCTGACTCCACTACCACTGCCAGCAGTGCATTCCATGCACCCACCACTCTGTACAAAGAAACTATCTCTGACATCTCCCCTATACCTTCCTCCAATCGCCTTAAAATTATGTTCCTCGTAATAGTCATTTCTGCCCTGGGAAAATCTCTCTGGGTAGCCACTCTATCTATGCCTCTCATCATCTTGTAAACCTCTATCAAGTCACCTCTCATCCTTCTTCGCTCCAATGAGAAAAGCCCTAGCTCCCTCAACCTTTCCTCATAAGACCTGCCCTCCAGTCCAGGCAGCATCCTGGTAAATCTCCTCTGCACCCTCTCTAAAGCTTCCATATCTTTCCTATAATGAGGTGACCAGAACTGAACACAATATTCCAGGTGTGGTCTAACCAGGGTTTTATAGAGCTGCAGCATAACCTCACGGCTCTTAAACTCAATCTCCCTGCCAATGAAAGCCAACATACCATATGCCATCTTTACAACCCTATCAACTTAGGTGGCAACTTTGAGGGATCTATGGACATGGACCCCAAGAACCCTTTGTTCCTCCACTCTGCCAAGAATCCTGCCATTAACCCTGAATTCTGCATTCAACTTCGACCTTCCAAAATGAATCACATCACACTTTTCCAGGTTGAATTCCATCTGCCACTTTTTTGCCCTGATCTTCATCCTGTCAACGTCCCGTTGCAACCTACAACAGCCCTTCACACTATCCACAACTCCACCAACCTTCATGTCATCGGCAAACTTACTAACCCACCCTTCCAAATCCTCATCCAAGTAATTTATGAAGATCACAAAGAGCAGAGATCCCAGAATAGATCCCTGTGAATGAGCCTACCATGGGGAACCTTATCAAATGCCTTCCTAAAATCCATATACACCACATCCACTGCTCTACCTTCATCGATGTGTTTTGTCACATCCTCAAAGAATTCAATAAGGCTTGTGAGGCATGACCTGCCCCTCTCAAAGCCATGCTGACTATTTCTAATCAAACTGTGCTTTTCCAAATAATCATAAATACCATCTCTCAGACGCCTCTCTCATAATTTGCCCACCACAGAAATAGGACTATCCTATTCACTCACTGATGGAGAGACATACAATGAAGTGAGGAAGCTTCTCATAGAACGAATAAAAAAGCACCACCCAACCTGTCAGTCGGGGTACATAATAGAGCTGATGTTCTCTAAATAGGTTACATAACGCTGATGTGTGCAACTGATACACTGTCTGTGCAGACTGAAATCAGTAATAACTGCAGCTTTCTGGAAAGCATTCCTCAGGCTGGAAACTGTCAAGGAATTAACATTATGCAATTAGGCAGCTTTCTGAAAACCATGGTCCTAACGGAAGCAGCTAGCCTATAGTTTTGAAAAGTTGCTGAGAAATTTAGTACAGCAACCTTTACTGTACACAAAGGGCTGTTGATAATGCCTTCTGCTGTGCAGAGAACGGCACAGAATATTAATCATAGTAACGTCTTCTTGAATATTCAATGTCAACATTTCAGCTTAGGAAAAGGAAAATGCAGTCATTAAAAGGCGACCTTATTTGAAAAGAAACAGTCAATCTTTCTTTGACCTCAGCAGGCTGTGTATTAAATAATTCAGGATTTAGATCTACACAGATAGGTCATTAACACAATGCAGATCTGCTGCAATGAAACTCATTATCATTCCAATAGAAAATGGGCTATATTATCATTCCTGTATTCCATAATTATTTTTATTTCTAAACTCATTCGGCACAAACAGCTTATTGGAATAATCAGATGTCAATAGAGTCATGCATTCCTCTATAAATTGTTGAGCTATCCAGGCCTTGAGATTCCTGTCTTCAACTAGTGTTTAGTTAATCCTGGTCAAGGTGTGCAGATAAGACCACTCATGTTCAGTTAATACGATTATTAAAAATATGCTTGCTATAATGAGCTTCCTCTACATCAGAATTGGCCTTCAGACTTTCATTATCTTGCAACAGGTTACTAATTACCCCTTTAGCTGAAATTTTTGCAAGACAAGTTCAAAGGGCATTTTCCAAAAGACCTTTGTTACAAAATCTAATTGCATAATTCACGTCCACACACAAAGCACTCAAGAAGAGGCATCTGAGTGTCTCAAACCACATTAATGAAATGGGTAAAATGTATTAAATAATCATCATGACCAATGTCATCAAATAGAAGAGGTGGAAAAATTCAAGAGGAATCACAAGTGAAGGGGTTCATCTGTGATTCTAGATAAGTGCATGAGATTACATACTTTGCTTCTTTTGTCGAAATACTAGAAACAATTTAGGATTAACAAACTAATCAGATGCAGTAATGAACACAAAAGTGGTGATGGTTTCACGGACAATGAGGAGTACAGATACTCTTAAATCAACCTGGTCAGAGATGTTAAAACACACCACTGGAGCAGGTGAGCTTGAACCCAGGCTTCCTGAGTTAGAGGTAAGATCATTAGATCATTAGATCATAAGATATAGGAGCAGAAATAAGCCGTTCGGCCAAGCAAGTCTGATCCACCATTCAACTGGCAGATATGTTTCTCAACTCAATTCTACTGCCTGGTCCTCTGACTAATCAAGGATCTAGCTACCTTTGACTAAAACATGCTCAATGACTTGGCCTCCATAATGTTGGACTGGAGTAGACAAGGTCAGAACTCACATGACACTAGGTTATAGTCCAACAGATTTATTTGAAAACACAAGCTTTCGAAGCCTCACTCCCTCTTCAGGTGTTGCAGAACCCCTAAACAAGCAGTGAGGCTCCAAAAGCTTGTGTTTTCAGTACGCCTGCTGGACAATAACTTGGAGTTGTGTGATTTCTGACCTTGGCGTCCACAGCCTTCTGAGGCAATGAGTTCCACAGATTCACTACCCCTGGCTGAAGAAACTCCTTCTCATTTCAGTTCTAAAGGGTTGTCTCTTAACTCCGAGTATGTGTCCTCAGATCCTAGACCCTCCCACTGGTGGAAATACCTTCTCCGTCTTTCACTCTATACAGGCCTCAGTATTCTGTAACTTTCATTCGGATTCGTCCCTATCCTTCTAAACTCCATGGAGTACAGAACGAGAATCTTCAACTGCTCCTCATAGGACAAGCCCTTCATCCCCGGGATTATTATTGCAATCCTCCTCTGGACCCCCTCCAAAGCCAGCACATCCGTCCTTAGATCTGCAGCCCAAAACTGCTCACTTTATTCCAATTGTGTTTTGACCAGAGCTCTGTACAGCCTCAGCAGTACATCTCTGCTGTTGTATTCCAGCCCACTTGAAATGAATGCCAACATTACGTTTGCTTTTCTAACTGCGAACTAAGCCTGTGTTAACCTTAAGAAAATTCTGAACAAGACTCCCAAGTCCCTTTGTGCTTCAGATTTCCAAAGCCTACCACTACCACTACCAGTGTGTCATAACAACCCTAAAACAATGAGAAATATAAGGTTAGATGACTGGGGTATTGCCTTTTTAAAATAAATTATCAGCCTTGATTATAAGAAAAATGGAAAGTTGAGAAGGTCAGAGTAAGGAGGGGACAGAATATTTTGGTGTGAGGATGGAGGGAGCGGGGTTGGGGTGGGAATGATGGAGGAACAAGGATCACGTATGGGTTTATTTTTCACACATCAATGCAAGTGCAGAATTGGACACATAAACAAAGGAATACAATCCATGATGTAATTGTGGTCCAATAAGTAATCATACAAGAAGCAGAATAAACGTACTAAAGATCCATTGCACTGTTGAAATGCCTGTTGGAACAATCTAATGGCATTCTCCCCTTCACGCATACCTGTACAACCAATATTGATCAATAAACTGCTGCTTCATTCATTTTACAGGCTACAGCTGACTCGTGGTGTGTGTCTTGAGAGACTTCACAACAACTAGGGCTCATGTGGGGCAGTGGTGGAAAACTCATGTTAAAGTCTGACCTGTCCCAGAAGTGTATCATTCTGTTTCTAAACAGGTTCATTAGGAAATTAATTCCATTTCCATTTGCATAGGCAAAAGTACTTGCCACTACCAGGCTTTCCCAGCATTCCTGGTGCCAAAACCATCTTTCAAACCCATCCATGTACCCAGTGAAGCATTGGCAGTCCAGAGCTGCAGCTCATGGTCAAAATTGCAGCAAAGCAGCATGAGACATGGATGGCATGGCTGACATATCCTTACACATATAACTATACACTCCAACTCCATTCACTATTTAAGCACCAGACCACATCAGCTCACCTGTCCTTAGCCACAATTCTTCTTATAAGTTATTGGAGCTGAATTAGGGCATTCAGCCCATCAAGTCTGCTCAGTCATTTGATCATAGCTCTTACATCACTGCCCAATTTCCCCAGTGCCCACCACGGCCTAGCACCTTATCAATTTCTCTCGTCACCCAGCATTCCCTACACCTACCAGCCTTGCCCTTCACCCTAACAGGAACATATTGTCTCTGGACTCTCATTATCTCTTTTTGAAGGCTTCCTACTTTCCATCCATCCCTTTAGCTGCAAATATCTGCCCCCAGTTGACTTTTGAAAGATCTTGCCTGATACCGTCAAATTTGGCCTTCCTCCAATTTAGAACTTTAACTTTCAGAACAAGCCTATTCTTTTCCATAACTATTTTAAAACTAATACAATTATGATCACTTGTCCCAATGTGCTCCCACACTTACACCTCAGTCTTATTTCCCAAGAGAAGGTCAAGTTTTGCTCCTTCTGTAGAAGGTACATCCACATAATGAATGGTAACATTTTCTTGTACAGACTTGACAAATTCCTCCCCATCTAATCCCTTAACACAATGGCAGTCCTAGTCTATGTTTGTAAAGTTAAAATCTCCTACCATTACTACAGTATTATTCTTAAAGATAACTGGGATTTCCTTACAAATTTGCTTCTCAGGCTGATCGGGCAGTTTTAATAACATTACCATTCCTAAATCTCCCAATGTCAGTATCCTTTGGGGTTACCATTGACCAGCTGGTCCGGCCATATAAATACATTGTTTCAAGAGCAGGTCTAAAGTTGGACATTCTATGCTGAGTAATTCTCCTGACTTCCCAAAAACTGCCCACCAACTATAAGGCACAAGTAAGGAGTATAATACAATATTCCCCACATGCCTGGATGACAGCAGCTCCAGCAACACCTTGGCACATCCAGGATCTTGACACCATCCAGGATTGAGCAGTTCACTTGATTAATGCCCTATCCATCACATTTTCCCCCTTCACCACTGACACACAGGAAATGTGGTGTGTACCATCTACAAAATGTACCGCAGTAAATCACCAGGGCTCCTTTAATAGCATCTTCCTGACCCCTTCTGTGTCTTCCTACAGCTCTCATCCTAACAGCTCTGTGAGTGTATCTACATCCTATAGACTGCAGCTCACCATTACCTTCTTCAAGGCAGTAAATGTTGGCTTTGCCAGCAAAACCCACATGCCATGAATGAATTGTTATTAAAAAAAAAGCTTCTTGCAGCAAAACCTAGCAATACAAACAAAACTATCCACGAAATAACTCCACAAAAACCAGAATCCTGTCACCAAGTCATCCTTCGTTTATACATGAACAGCCCTTGACTTTAGTACTGCCTCTCATCATAGAATCCCTACAGTGTGGAAACAGGCCATTCGGCCCAACAAGTCCACATCGCTGCTCCGAAGAATATCCCATCCAGAACCATTTCTCTACCTTTCCCATGTCTAACCCACCTAACCTAAACATCCCCGGGCACTATGGGCAATTTAGCATGGCCAATCCACCTACCCTGCACATCTTTGGACTGTGGGAGGAAACCGGAGCACCCAGAGGAAACCCATGCAGACATGGGGAGAATGTGCAAACTCCACACAGACAGTCGCCCGAGGGTGGAACTGAACCCCGTACCTGGTGCTGTAAGGCAGCATTGCTAACTACTGAGCCACCGTGCCGCCTCTCCAGAGTTATCCCTCAGAGTGGCAGTATCTCTGTCAGCTAGGGCTCCCTGATTGGACCAGATTAACAGCCCCAAACAGGGAACTCATTCGATGACTTTGTAGTGATGGGGCCAGGTTGACCTCATTAAATACGAGGTTCCTGATTGGTGAAGTTGTTGACTTGCTCGTCCCGCTGGCTTGTTCTCGTTCAGGTGTTTCAACACCATGCTAGGTGACATCACCAGTGGAGCCTCCAATGAAGCGATGTTATTCTACTCCACTTGGAATTTGTACTGTCTGGTCCGTTTAGGTGAGTAGTGTCATTTCCGGTTTTGATCTGTATGGGTTTGTATATGGGGTCTAATTCTACATGTTTGATTGCATTACGGATGGAGAACCATGCCTCTAGGAATTCCCGTATGTGTCTATGTTTGGCTTGGGCTACTATGGTTACCTTGTCCCAGTTGGACTTCATTGTCTGAATATACCAATATTAAGGAGAGTTCATCTCGCTGTTTTGCTGATGGATGATGTTCATGTATTCTAACGGATAGTTTCCTTCCTGTCTGTCTGATGTAATGTTTGTGGCAGTCATTGTATGACATTTCGTAAACCACGTTGTTTCTGCATGTTGTGGGAATGGGGTCTTTAATCCTTGTCGTAGCATGGCTGTGGGCTTGTGGGCCACCATGATTCCTAATGGTCTTAGGAGCTTGCTGTCAGTTCTTGATGTATGGCAGTGTGGCCAGTGATGTACTGTGTCCTCCTGTTATTGTCTGTTATGTAGGCATCTGTGGATGAAGTTGTGCGGATATCCGTTTATAGCGAGGATTTTGTATAGGTATAAACAGATATCCCCAACTGACTCCAAGCTGGCTGGCCACAATCAGTGGACAGTGTACAAGTAAATAAAGGGTGATGGGACCCAGGCTCTGTGCAGTTATCTCAGAGGTCCAGCTGGCTGGACAATGGCTCATTACAATGACTACAATCTGGAGTTAGTCTTAAACGTTTCTTTCCAAGAGACCAAGAAATTGAACTGTTTGAAAAAATTACAAACATTCTGTCGATGTTGATAAACTGAAATAAAAAGAGGAGAAAATACTGCAAATGCTCAGTAAGTCAGACAGTCACCATGATGGGAAAATATTTCAGATCAATCACAATCAATCAAAACTGAATAATAAATTGAGAGGTATGAAAAGATTAAGTAGTAAAAAGACGCACTTTCGAGGATTTTTGTCTTGCTGATTGGTTGGCAATTGGACTTTGCTTGGTTGAGGCATTGCCATGGAGAATGCATCAGGGAACAGCTATCTCTCAAGCTTTTGTTTGAATACAGACTAAGCAAGCTGACTCTGATTGGCCAAGCTGTTGTCAAGGGGAATGCACCAGGGAAGAGTTGTTCTCCAGACTTTTTTTAGTTGACAAAGGCACAATACCTGGACAAGTTATTTTGTTTACAATAACACATTGTTCTGACATAAAGCTGTTTCTAACTGCATGAGTGTTGCCTGACTTGAGAATGTTCCTTTTCATTTCTTTTACACATATATCTTCAAGCTAAACTTCAAATTGTATTGCTTCTAACAATATAAGGTCAGGTATAAAGATATTATTCAGAAATATTTAGTTGAAGCTTGCCTATACTCTGCTTCTATCACATGGATTTTTATCAATTTTCATTCTTACTGACACAGCATTAACATAATTTTGGAGTCGACAACTAATCACTTCACAATTAACTAAACAGCTAAGTTTTGTGTCAGCTGCAAATTTCCATATCATACCTCCCACATTTATGTAAGAATCATTAATATATACAACAAACAGCAAGAGACCAAATACTGAACTCTGAGGAAGGCCACTGGAAACTGCTTTCTATCTGTAAAAACATTAATCAATTGCTACCCAGAGATAGCATGAACTGCCGTTGCTGGAGTCAGAGATTACACAGTGTGGAGCTGGAGGAACACAGCAGGCCAGGCAGCATCAGAGGAGCAGGAAAGTTGACGTTTCGGGCCAGGACTCTTTTTCAGAAATGGGGAGGGGGAAGGGAGCTGGGAAATAAACAGAGAGAGGAGGGGTGGGACTGGGGAAGGTAGGTGGGATGGTGATAGGTGAGTGCAGGTAGGGAGTGGTGGGGGATTGGTGAGTGGGATGGGAGGAGCGGATAGGGAGGACAGAAGATAGACAAGTTGTGTCAGGTCAAGGAAGTGGGGTTGAGAGGGAGGATTGGACATGGGATGAGGCTGGGGGTGGGGAGATTTTAAAACTGGTGAAATCCACATTTTGGCCACTGGACTGTAGGCTCCTAAGGCAGAATATGAGGTGCTGCTCCTCACGTTTGCAAGTGACACTTGAGGAGGCCCAGGATGGACATGTCACCCAGGGAGTGGAAGGGGGAGATAAAATGGTTGGCAACTGGAAGGTGTTGTGGTTTGTCGCGTAAAGAGCGCAGATGCTCTACAAACAGTCTCCGAGTCTACGCGTGGTCTCACTGATGTGGACGAGGCCACATTGGGAGCAGGTGAACCCCTGACTAATGTGGAAGGTTTGCTTTGGGCCTTGAATGGAGGTGAGTGGGGAGGGGTTGAAGCAGGTGTAGCATTTTGATGAACTGTTCAAGCTCTTCGTGGGAGCGCGAGGCAGTGCAATACAGTCATCAATGTAATGGAGAAAGATGTGGGGTACAGTGCCAGTGTAGCAGCAGAAGAGGGACTGTTCCACTTATCCTACAAAGAGCGAGACATAGCTTGGGCCCGTGCAAGTTCCCATGGCCACCTCTTTAGTCTGTAGGAAGTGGGAGGAGTTAAAGGAGAAGTTGTTAAGGGTGAGGACGAGTTCAGCTAAGTGGATGAGAATGTCAGTGGAGGGGGACTGGTCGGGTCTGCGGGAGAGGAAGAAGCAGAGGGCTTTAAGGCCATCTGCATGGGGAATGCAAGTATATAGGGATTTAGATGTCCATAGTGAGGGTGAGGTGTTGGGGGCCTGGGAATTGGAAGACTTGGAGGAGGTGGAGGGCGTTGGTGGTGTCCTGGATGTAGGTGGGGGAGCTCCTGGACCAGGGGGGTAAAAACAGAGTCGAGGTTTGTGGATTTGTTGAGGGCAGTCAGGTTTGTGGATTTTAGGAAGGAGATAGAAATGGGCGGTGCGGGGTTGGGGAACGATGGGGTTGGAGGCTGTGGGTGGGAGATTATTTGAGGTAATGAGGTTATGAATGGTTTGAGCGATGATGGTTTGGTGGTCAGGGATGGGGTCACGATCGATGAGATCGTTTCCCTTTCTTTTCTGTCACTGAGCCAGTTTTGCACCCAACTCACCGCATTCCCCTGTATCCCATAGATTTTATGCTTCTGACCAGTGTGCCAAGTGAAACATTGTCAAAGGCCTTGCTAAAAATCCATGTAAATAACATCCATCCACCATCTTCATCAAATCAACTTCTTACCTTCACAAAAAATATTTACTAAAATTAGTAAGACATGACTTTTCCTTAACAATGACATGCTGACCACCCCTGATTAATTCATGGCTTTCTTGCCTCCCTGAATTGATTCTAACAGTTTGCGCGTCACCAAAGTCAGATGGACGAACCTATAACTATTTCGCCAATCCTTGCAGCTTTTGTCAACCATGGTACATTGTTTGGAGGCCTTAATTCTTTGGTAGCTCATCTGTATCTGGTGAGGATTGGAAAATAATCCTCAGAGCATCTGTTATTTCATCCCTGGATTCCCAAAAAACCTAAGATACAACCCATCGAACCCTGGTGATTTATTCACATTCAAAATGTCAGTCACCCCAGAATCTGCTCTCACGTTATATTTATTGCATCTAATATTTCATATTCTTCATCTTTCATGAGAATATCTGTATAATCACTTTCATTTGTGAAGACAGACATAAAGTACTTAATAAGAACCCTTCTCACATTTTCCTCATCCACTTTGTCCAAGGTACACGATTGAGTTGCATTCTTTGAAGGATATGAATGTTGTCAGCAAAGCCTAGCATTTATTATCCATCCCTAATTGCCCCTGAACTGAATGTCTCACTCAGCATTTTCAGTGGGCAGTGGAGTCACATGTAGGCCAGACCAAGTAAGGATGGCAGATTTCTTCCCTGAAGGGCATTAGTGGACTAGATGGGTTTGTAACAATTATTGATGATAGCTTCATGGTCACCATGGCTGAGGCATGATTTATAATCTGCCAGCTGCTGTGATAGAATATAAATCTAAATACCCAGAGTATTAGCTTGAGCCTCTGGATTACAAGTCCAGCATCATTACCATCATGTCACACTGACAAGATAGAATTCTGCCAGCACTCACACAAATCAGTCTCCAGCTCGGTTTAGGTTCAGTCTAGTCAATGGAGTCATTATGCACAGAAAGAGGCCATTAGGCCCAACAAGTACATGCTGGATCTCTGTGGACAAACTCCATCAGTCCCATTACCAGGGATCATACAAGATTATTTCTGTCAAGTATTGTTGACTGCCTGTGATTCCACCAGTTACAAAGGTGCCCAATTACATAACACCTGCTGCTTTTTTTGATTTCTTTAGGGGATGTGGGGGTCACTGGCATTTATGCCTATCCCTAACTGTCCTGGAGAATGTGGTGATGAGCTGCTTTCTTGAACTATAGTCTTTCAGGTGTGGGTACTCCTATAGCACTGATAAGGAGGAGGGAGTCTCAGAATTTTGACCCACTGTCACTGAACAAATGGTGATATGGTTTCAAATCAGGAAAGTGTGTGGTTTGGTGGAGAACTTGAAAGTAGTGGTGATCCCATGTATATGCTGCCCTTGTCCTTCTCAACAGCAGTGGTTGGAGGTTTGGAAGGTGCTGTTGAAGGAAGCTTGCTGACTTACTTCAGTGCATTGTGCAGATGATACATACTGCTACCACAATGCCTCAGAGGTGCTTGGAGTGAATGGTGATGTTGGTGGATGGGGTGCCAATCAAGTTGTGTGCTGTTGAACTTCTTGAGTGTTGCTGGAGCTGCATTCCTCTCGGCATGTGGAGCATATTCAATCACACTTTCAATCTGTACCTTCTAGATGATGTTGTAGAGAGGCAAACGGGAGACAGAATGTGAGTTACTTGCCACATAATTCCAAGCCTCTGACCAGTCCTTATAGTCACAGTATTTGTATATCTGGTCCAGTTCAGTTTCTGGTCAATGATAACTCTGAGGATGTTAATGAGAGAGATTCTGCAATTGTCATACCAATCAACATTAAGGGAAAGATGATTAGACTCTCTCTTGTTGGAAACAGTCATTACCTGGCAGGATTGTAGTGTAAACATTACTTGCTATTTCTTGGCCCAAATTTGGATTTTGTCCAGATTTTGCTGTATGTTGACATAGATTCCTTCAGTATCTGAAACATCATGTTGATGAACATTGATCAGTGAACATCCTGACTTCTCACTTCACAACAGAATGAAGTTCATTGATGAAGCAGCTGAAGATGGTTGTGCATAAGCCATTACACTTAAGAGCTCCTTCAGAGATGAAATTGAACTGAAATGATTGTCTTTCAACAGCCACAACCATCTTCCTTTTTTTTGACTCCAACCAGAGAAGAGGGACTCTAATGCTGCTTCAGCTCTTGGTGCCACACTCAGTCAAATGCTGCATTGATGCCCATGAAAGTCATTCTATGGGATAATCCCCGATCATATTATTTCTCGCTGTACATCACACAAATTCCTGAAAAGGGCCCAGTTTACCTCAGATTACCCTGAAGTGTAAGGTTTTTCAAAGGAATGAGCAACAGGTAAACCTGGCTGTTTCACTCTACTACTATGAAGTAATAACACAAAGTGGTGTTTGCCACTATCAGACAGATAATGTTGTAAATGGATTTTGGTGCTGATGTTATGACAGGTAGAAATTCCATTCATCTCAAAGACTAGCAGATCACTGAACATTTTGCAACTGGTAAAATATTTACCACACCTTACCAGCTACTACTTACGTAACCAAAACACTACCAAAATTAGATGTAATTCAACTGAACAACATTTGATAAATAATCCTGAGTGTGGTAAGAATTACGCTGACCACCAATTTAGGATTATCAGTCAGACTTCCAGCAGGAAGCTTCCTTTATTAATATATGGGACCTGTTCTTTACAGATAGGAAGAACATTTATCATTTCAACTCACAAAACAGGTGACAGCCATTCTCTGGTTCATTTCTCAGGGCACGTCTTGACCAATCAGAAACAACTTATCTGGCTTAAAAATTAAACAAAGTTTGGTAGCTAACTGTCAATCATTATCTAACTGGTGCAATCTACGTTGAAATGCCTCCACCAATCAGAGGCCATGTATCAGCCAATCAGAACTGTCTTCTCATATAGTATAAAAAGCCAGTTTTCTTTTATATAGACATTTCTTGCAAATTGTCCTTGAAATAACTGCACTGAGGCCAGTATCCCATCAGCAAGTCACCCTTTACTTATGTGCACAGCACATGGACTCTAACTCAGAGCCGGTCCCTAGAGTGAGGAGACTCTCTGAGACTCCTGTCTATATCTATCAGCCAGGGCTCCCTGATTAGCCCAGGGTAACAGCCTCAATCAGGGATCTCACAGTGAATGAAATCCACTTTGCCAACCTTGTTCCAATTACTACAGTCTTGATGAGTGCAAGATGAAAATAAATTTAAAAATCTAAAAATTTTCAGCAATACGTGGGAACAGCTTTTCGTGATGAGTCTATTTCAGGGAAATACCAATGTTTTGTTTTGGTAAGATCCCTTTAAGTTAAATGTGAAACTAGGAATATTCTGAAGGAATCCTAGTTCTGAGGAAGGGTAACCGGACCTGAAATGTTAACTCTGATTTTTCCTTCTCAGATGCTGCCAGGACCTGCTGAGCTTTTCCAACAACTTTGTTTTGTTCCTGATTTACAGCATCCACAGTTCTTTCTGTTTTTATAGGAATATTCTGTACAGGGATACAATTAGGTTTCTTGAGAATGATATCATTAAACTTCTCAGACATGCCAATGTACGATGTCGCTATGGGATGGAAGTTAAAATGCAAAAGATAAATCAACAGCTAAATGGAGAATGATTTACAGCTGGTCTCAGAGCCCGCATTCAGAACAAATCCTGTTGAAAAGCAGGGAGAAGGTTGTGAGAACAGAGCCAGTACTGTGCAATTAATATGTGTGTCAGAGGGTTAGAAGGGTAGGAGACTGAAGACTGCGACACAGTGCCTTTGGGGAATCTGTGTTATTAACACAGTCATGAAAATAGCTATAAATGTTCTGCCAGAGTGTGTTGTTTGGTGTCAACTACTTCTGGGAACTTTGGATGGAAAGAGCTAAATTCATTGAGTGCAAATGAAAGATCCTACATACTGGTGGTTGAGTCAGAAAAACTATGAGATTGCTTGACATGCTAAATTTGCGTGGGGACTAATATAAGTGATTGTAACAATGTAAACTATTAGCATGAAATTGGCTGAAGAAGGGTCCAGACCCGAAACATCAGCTTTCCTGCTCCTCTGATGCTGCTTGGCCTGCTGTGTTCATCCAGCTGTACACCTTGTTATCTAGCATGATACTGGCATTCTGTTTCCCCCACTCAGTCTAATCAGTTCCTTTTGAACTTCCTGCACTCAGTTCTCTCTGGTCTATTTGTAACATTATTATCAAGCACGGTGTATTATATCACTACCACCACTGTTGAAGGCCTTGTGTTCTCCAGTTATTTCTCAGTGAGGTCCTTACATTGTTCTGCCACATTGTCATGATGTCAGATAAATAATTCTTTCATCTTGCTAAACAATTCTACGGTTTTGCAAGTACCAGTTGTCAGGGTTACAGTGTTGTTCTCCCATCTTTCATCCTTGCACAAGCACAACATTACAATGGGCACTAAACTGTGAAATGACTCCTTAAAGTTCTTAAGCTGCCTTCAGCTTTTCCACTTGATGTCATTTCTATCTTCATATGGAGCCAACTAGTCCTGCATTAAGCTTCACTGAATAGCTCAATAATTCCGAGATTCTTTTTGAAAAAGAATCAATTATTTCTCCCTCTCAGGTGGAGGTGCTGATAGTGTGGAAAGAAGTCACATCCACACATTGCGTTCACAATTTTTCTGCTTCTCAAGGCCCTCTTCAAGCTACAATAAAATTGGAAAGCAGTAGTAATAAGGCTCAAAAAGAAACCAGTCTCACAAAATAGTTTTAACCAAATAATTTTATTTAGAAGACCATACATCATAGACCTCATCAAGACATAGGCTACACAGGTGACAATGTGAGTTATTCTGATCCATTCCCAATGGAATGGCCTATTACAATGAATGTTTATAGCACATATTAATAGAAACAGATCGTTTAGCCGAATTAATTGAAAGAACAAACTTCTGCAGTTGCTAAAGATCTACAATAAAAAGAAAATTACTGGAAATACTCAGCAGTTTAGTTGCCACCTCTGAAAAAAGATTCAGAATTAACTTCCCAGGTCTGTGAGTTTTCTGTAGAACTGGGAAATTTAGAAATGTAATAGGTTTTTAGCTAGGGGAGGGTGAGACAATCACAAAATGAAGATGTGGGACATGGTGGAGAGGTTGGAAGACAGAAGAGCTGGTTTTCCAAGGCCAAGGAGAATGATGATAAAACGAGAAAAGAAACAGCCTCAGCAGAGGAACGAAGATTCCAGACAGCCACAGTGTCAGTCAAATTCTACTTTCAGCAGCAGTCACCACTCTGTACTGCCTTTTATTCACCCTACTTGGGACCCTGGCAACTATCCAAATACCCAGTAATGGCTTGCAGCAATCCTTGGCCTGCCAGGTTCTCAGCCCTCAGGGCCACGACTCCTAACCTCTAAAGAAGTGGTTTCACCCTTTCCAACTGTGCAGTTGGCTGAGGAGGAGCATCAATCATACAACAAGGGGGATAAGGAGAAGTCAGTGGCAGCTGGAAGCCTTGCTATTTGGGGTGAGGAGGCATTGCAGCCTGAAGCTATGGGGTGGAGAGAATACTGGCCTGGGGATGACGTAGGAACATGGTGGGGGGAGGCCTGGATGCTGGGGACAACTGCTGGGCCAGGAGAGTGTAGCTAAGGCTTAGGAGCTGGGAGTAGGCCTAGGTTTGAGGGTGGGGAAGGGCAGGGAAAGTCAGGCCAAGGCCTGAGGGCTCGGAGCAGGGTGGAAATGGGGACAGTGTGGACAAAAAGTAGGGGATGAGTGGGACTAGCGAGGCAAACACATAAGGGAAAAAGCAGTGTGGCTGGGGAGGGGGGAAGAATTAAGTGAGACTGAACAGGGAGTGGGAACTTGTGTACGTTAAGTCTGCAACAGAGGTGTGAGGGGGGACATGGGTGTGAAGGAGGGGAGGCAGTTTGAGAAAAGAGGTATTTGATGGTTGGAGTGAAGCCGATGACAGTGGGTACGTGTGGGTGTGAGAGGAGCTTCACTGATTCTTTATTAACTGGTTGGCTCAAATTTACATAAATCCATAAAACAATATCAGAGGCTTTAAAAGGGAGATGTTCATATGTTTCTGATATCTTTTTATCTGTTGTTCTAGCATATATATACTTTAATCATAACATAACATAGATTACTACCCTATCTCATTGCTATTTTGTTTGCTATTTTCAAGAATTATTCTTTATAAAGCTGTATATTAATAATATTCATCAACTCATTATGCCTGGCAAGGCAAGGATTGGTTGCCCCTCATTCCCTTTCAGAAGGTTGTGGCAAGTTAAAGTGGGGTCACATTGGAAAGTAGATGCAAAGCATCATTATAGTCCTATGCTTCACTTCACATGGGCAACATCTAAGCCTAACCCACCATACCAGCAATCAGTCTGCACCCCCTCGCTGCTAGAGTGTCCTTCCTTACATAAGGAGGCCAAAACTGCACACAATATTCCAGGTGTGGGCTCAAGGCCTGTATAACTGCTGTAAGACATCCCTGCTGCTGCACTCAAACCCTACCGCCAAGAAGGCCAACATACCTTTTGCCTTCTTCACCTGCGATGCTTAACTTCAGTGAGAGTGAACAAGGATATCCAGGTCTCGTTGCACATTTCCTCTCCCAACTTATCATAGAACATAGAATCCCTACAGTGTGGAAACAGGCCCTTCGGCCCAACACGTCCACACCAACCCTCACAGCATCCCACCCAGACCCATTTCCATATAACCCACCTAATCTACACATCCCCAAACACTACGGGCAATTTAGCATGGCCAATCCACCGAGCCTGCACATACTTGGACTGTGGAAGGAAACTGGAGCACCCGGAGGAAACCCACACAGACACGGGGAGAATATGCAAACTCCACTCGGACACAACTTGTAGCCATTGTCACCAAATTCTACAGATGCACCATTGAAAGCATACTGTCCGGGTGCATAATGGCCTAGTACGGCAACTGCTCTGCCCAGGACCATAAGAAACTACAGAAGGTGGTGTGCACAACCCAGACCATCACAGGAGCTAACCTTCCATCCATGGACCCTGTTTACACGGCTCGCTGCTGCAGAAAGGCTCCCAACATCATAAAGACCCATCACACCCTGGCAATGACCTCTTACAACCTCTTCCGTCAGGCAGAAGATATAGAAACCTGAACACATGCACAAGCACGTTCAGGAACAGCTTCTCTCCGGCCATTATCAGACTGTTGATTGGACTCTAGCCTCAAATAATGTAACCTGCAATGTAACCTGTATGCTTCTAAGTCTTTTTAATCCGTACATCCTTTGCTTGCTGTGATCAGCCTGTACTGCTTGTAAAAAAATCTTTTCACTTCATTTCAGTACGTGACAATGAAATTAATCAATCATAATAATCTATCTTTCTATTTTTGCTCCCAAAGTGTAACTCAAATTTTTCAACATTATATTTCATTACCATACATTTCCCACTTAGTCAGCATGTTCAAATGTTCAATCTCTGCACTGTCCTCACAGCTCAGCCTCCCACCCAGCCTAAAGGGAGAAAACTTTCAGAGCTACAGGAAAAGGTGAGTGGAGCTAGCTGATTTATTCTTACAGACTGCCATAAAATAAACATTTTATTTTCATTTCAGGTATTAAGGAATGCAAGCTGCAACAGCTCAGAAATTCCCACGCCTCTCTGGAGCCTTCCTCCCCTCTCCTTCACTTTAACTTCATTCTTTCTCCTAATCCCACCTCTTGTTGAGTATTCACTCTCCCTTCTGACCTTCCACTCTCTGATGCTGAATGTTCTGTACTCAGCATATGTCTTTCTTTTATCCCTCTGAAATGAATTTCGGGTATGGCGTGACATTTAACACTTCTTCCGTTGGCTTCGCCTCCGTGCCCATTTCTTTGGACATGAGTCCTCTCCCACTTTCACCCACCTCCAACACCTCTTCCACTTGATCCCTCCCTCTGGCCTTTTACTTGCATTCAACCTGTTCTTTGAGATGTGTCAATGTGCTATCAGTCATCGTAATTTCTCTGCTTTCCTTACCCATTCCAATCTATCTCCCTCTGAACTGACTGCACTCTGTGCTCTCAGATCCAACCCTGAGTTTGTAATTAAGTCTGCTGACAAGCCTGGTGCTGTTGTTGTCTGATGGACTGCCATCTATATTGCGGAGGCTGAGTGCAAGCTCTCAGATACCTGACCATGACCCCACCGTCAAACATCAGGCCATGTGTCCAACCTCATATTATGTCTGGGGATCTCCCCACAAGATGCTGCTGGACCTACTGAGGTTCTCCAGCAATTTCTATTTTTGTGCTATCATGTCTTGATTTACAAGGATGTTGCCAGAGTTGGAGAGTTTCAGCTATAGGAAGAGACTGAATAGGCCGGGGCTATTTTCCCTGGAGTATTGGAGGCTGAAGAGTGACTTTGTAGAAGTTTATAAAATCTTGAGGGGCATGGATAGGGTGAATAGCCAAGGTCTTTTCTCAGGGGAAGGAGAGTCCAAAACCAGAGGGGCATAGGTTTAAGGTGAGAGGGGAAAGACTTAAAAGGGACCTAAGGGGCAACTTTTTCACACAGAGGGTGGTGTGTGTATGGAATAAGCTGCCAGAGGAAGTGGTGGAGGCTGGTACAATTACAGAATTTAAAAGGCATCTGGGTGAGTATATGAATAGGGAAGGTTTATAGGGATATGGGCCAAACACTGGCAAATGGGACGAGCTAATTTAAGCTATCTGGTCAGCACAGATGAGTTGGACCGAAGGGTCTGTTTCCATGCAGTAGCTTTGACTGTATGACTCTATGTCTCTATGACTGGATAAATCCTTTTAGGCCTCTTCTGTGCTGTAACCATTCTATGAGATTACAATAAATGCACCTGTGTCATTTGCCTCAGCTAGTGCTGATGATAGTGAAGTCCAAAGAAGTCTGGAGGAACATTAAATTCTGTGTATAGAAAACATCTCTGTCTTTTTTGGGGGGAATTAATTTTGGATTGAAAGAGGATTACAGTGAACTGAAAAATGCCACAAATATGAAACATGATGTCAAAATAAGACTCCTGACTTTAGCACTGCCTTTTTCACAAACTGAGCCTTTTGATCCATTTGTGATGGAATTATATCACTCCCTGCAGTTTACGTGATGACCTCTTTATAGGTTTGATACTCAAGGTATCTGTATTTGAAGGTGCCAACTCTTGCAATTTGCTCCTAAACTTTATGAATTCACCTGATGCCTATACTACAGGAAATATTCAGGACACCCACAGGGAATTCCCTCCAAGTCACTCAGCATGACTCTGTGTGGCTGGATTTTCCATCTTCCTCTCCTCAGGTGGTGCCTTGAGACCAAGGATAATTTTCTTCATTTTGGAGTTTTGTGTCCTAAGGTGACTAACAATTTTTTTTCTTTATTCATTCATGGGATGAGGAAGTCGCTGGCTGGCCCAGCATTTATTGCCCATCCCTAATTGCCCAGAGGGCAGTTCAGAGTCAACCACATTGCTTTGGGTCTAGAGTCACATGTAGGCCAGACCAGGTAAGGATGGCAGTTTCCTTCCCTAAAGGACATTAGTGAGCCAGATGGGTCTTTTCAACAATTGACAATAGATTCATGGTCATCATTAGATCTGCCGTGGTAGGATTCAAACCCTGGTCCCCAGCATGTCATCCAGGTGCCTGGATTAACAGTCCAGCGATAATACCACTAGGCCATTGCCTCCCCTTGAGGCAATTTAATCCTGGATCCACACATTCTTCCACAGATGGGGCAGGTGATGTTTTAAGAGGAAGCTAGTTGGGATGCACCTCGACCTGTCAAATGCTTGAGGTGACAACATTGCAGGTGCTCCAGTTTAGGCAGTCCAGGGCAAAAGATTTCCATTTAAGCGGCTACTAGATAGGCATATGGATGATAGTATAAGGTAGGGGTGGAGGTTAGATAGACCTTAGGATTAGGGTAAAAGTTCGGCACAACATCGTGAGCCGAAGAGCCTGTACTGTGCTAAACTGTTCTATGTTCTATGTGTTAGTGGAGATGTTTTTTTTTCAGGAAAGCTTTGAGGATATTGTTGAAACGTTTTCTCGGTACTCATGATAACTGGTTACAATGATGAAGCTCAGGATAGACAGCTTGTTTTGGAAGATTTCCATTAGTATTCTACTGATTTTACAGATGTCTGTTAAGCAACAATGCTTCCAGCAAAATATCTCCAAGGGAAGGACCACATAATGTTTCAAATATTTATTTCACATCTTTAATTTAACGAAAGGCATTTCACAGAGGCATCATAAAACAATACCAAGCCATGAAAGGAGCTATATGTCAATCAGTCAAAGGCGTAGTCCTAGAGATAGGATTCAATGGGGTCCCCTCTCGTCCTTCTCTGCTGTAAGGAAAACAACCCCAACTTATCTAAGCTAACAAGCATGGGGCTGGATGAACACAGCAGGTCAAGCAGCATCATAGGAGCAAGAAAACTTGACGTTTCGGGCCTAAACCCTTCATCAGAAATGGGGGAGGGGAAGAGGGTTCTGAAATAAATAGGGAGAGAGGGGGAGGCAGATAGAGGATGGATAGAGGAGAGGATAGGTGGAGAGGAGGCAGACAAGTCGAAGAGGCGGGGATGGAGCCAGTAAAGGTGAGTGTGGGTAGGGGGGTAGGGAGGAGATAGGTCAGTCCAGGGAGGACCGGCAGGTCAAGGGGGCGGGATGATGTTAGTAGATAGGAGATGGGGGTGGGGCTTGAGGTGAGAGGAAAAACAGGTTAGGGAGGTGATGATGAGCTGGGCTGGTTTTGGGATGCGATTGGGGGAGGGGAGATGTTGAAGCTTGTGAAATCCACATTGATACCATTGGGCTGCAGGGTTCCCAGGCTGAATATGATTTGCTGTTCCTGCAGCCTTCGGGTGGCATCACTGTGGCATTGCAGGAGGTCCAGGATGGACATGTCATCTGAGGAATGGGAGGGGGAGTTGAAATGGTTCGCGACTGGGAGGTGCAGTTGTTTGTTGCGAACTGAGCGCAGGTGTTCTGCAAAGCGGTCCCCAAGCCTCCGCTTGGTTTCCCCGATGTAGAGGAAGCCACAACGGGTACAGCGGATGCAGTATACCACATTGGCAGATGTGCAGGTGAACATCTGCCTGATGTGGAAAGTCATCTTGGGGCCTGGGATTGGGGTGAGGGAGGAAGTGTGGGGGCAGGTGTAGCACTTCCTGCGGTTGCAGGGAAAAGTGCCGGGTGTGGTGGGGCTGGAGGGGAGTGTGGAGCGGAGAAGGGAGTTGCGGAGGGAGTGGTCCCTCCGGAAGGCAGATAAGGGTGGGGAGGGAAAAATGTCTTTGGTGGTGGGGTCTGATTGCAGATGGCGGAAGTGTCGGAGGATGATGCGTTGGATCCGGAGGTTGGTGGGGTGGTATGTGAGGACGAGGGGGATTCTTTTTTGGTTATTGTTGCAGGGACGGGGCGTGAGGGATTTGTTCCGGGAAATGTAGGAGACACAGTCGAGGGAGTTCTCGACCACTGTTGGGGGGGGAAGTTGTGGTCCTTGAAGAATGAGGACATTTGAGATGTGCGGGAGTGGAATGTCTCATCCTGGGAGCAGATGCGGCGGAGGCGAAGGAATTGGGAATAGGGGATGGCATTTTTGCAGGAGGGTGGGTGGGAGCAGGTGTATTCCAGGTAGCTGTGGGAGTCAGTGGGCTTGAAATGGACATCTGTCTCTAGGTGGTTGCCCGAGATGGAGACAGAGAGGTCCAGGAAGGAGAAAGAAGTGTTGGAGATGGTCCGTTATCTAGTCTTTCTTCAGTTGAATCACTCCAACCCTGGCAACATCTTGGTGAATCTCTTCTGCACTCCCTCCATTGTAATCACATCCTTCCTACAGGGTGCATGCAGTACTCCAGCTGTGGTCTAACTGAAGTCCTGTACAGTTCCAACATAACCTCTTTGTTCTTACGATCTATGTCACGACTGATTATGGCAAGTGCCCCATGTACCTTCTTAACTATCCTATTAAACTAGCCACATTCAGGGATCTGTGGACAAGCACCCCATGATCCATCTGAGCTTCCTAGTGTCCTGAGTACTCCCTTGTTTTGTTACTTCTTCCAAGATGCATCACAGCAGTTTTCAGGAGTAAATTCTATCTGCAACTGATGTAATCATCTGACCAAACTGTCTACATCCTATTGTAACCTAAGACCTGCTTCCTCAATGTCAACTACCTGGCCAATCTTTGTGTCATCCATAAGCTTACTTATCATCCCCCCAACAACTTACACTTATCATGATCAATAAGGGACCCAGCACTGATCCCTGTGGTATGCCACAGGACACTAGCTCAGTCACACAAATGGCCTTCTACCACTGTCCGCTGGCTCTTGCCATGAAACCAGTTTTGGATCCAACTTGCCAAGCTACCCTGGATTCAATGTGCTTATATCTTCAAAATCAGTCTCCCACGTGGGATCTTGTCAAAGGCTTTGCTGAAATTACATAAACTACATCAACCAGACCTGGTCACTTCTTAAAAATTTCAATCAAATCTGTTAGGCATGACCTCCCTCTGATAATACCATGCTATCTATTCCTGTTCAAACCTTGCACTCCAAATGGAAATTAATTCTTTCCTTAAGAATTATCTCCAATAGTTTCCTACCACTGATGTGAGATTCACTGGACTATAATTCCTAGTTTATCTCTACCACCTTTCTTGAAAAGTGAAACCACATTAGCTATCCTCCAGTTCTCTGGCACCTACTCCGTGGCCACAGAGGGAATAAAAACTTGGGTCAGAGCCTATGTAATTTGTTCCCTCATCTCCCATAGCAGCTTGGGATTCAACTGATCCAGACCTAGGGATTTGTCCTCTTTAAAGCCACCAAAAGTTCTGTTGGGGAAGCCCATAGCCAGAGGTGGCATGGGATGGCTGCCGTGAACGTTTAGTTGGCAGGGATATGGCAGAAGGGATTTTTGGCTGCAGTAACTGTATTAGCTTGCTGTGTTCAGAATTAAAGTGAGATCATAAGTTAGGACAATGGTAGCTTTGAGAAGAAGATAAACCCAAAGTGACAAATAGAACAAAGAATCTTACAAAGTAAAATACATGAAGTTCTATACAAACGAACAGTGGCAGCTATCTGTCAGAGGCAGTCTGATAAGAGATTTTTGGGAACAGATAGCTCGAAGTTTGTAGTTTAGCAAGAATTAAAAGTATGAGAACTTAATAACAGAAACTGATTTCAATAAATACCCTTGCAGGAACTTTTTTCTCCAACAGCAGGTAGATTAGAACAACAAAAAAGTATGAACAAGGTAACCTTATAAGATTACCAAGAGACAAATAATGTAGCGAAGGGGCAGAAACAATGGTTAAACAGGGTCCTCAAGAGAATAAACAATCACTGCTTCAAACCTGACAAAGCTTAAAAAATTCAACTCAGCTTCTTTTGATGACTTAATGGAGTTACAAAAGTGCTTGGATTTCATTCCTATCAATGGGATTTGAATAGGTGCCACATGAAAAGTATTTAAAGTTGTGACAATAAAGTCCATCCTGTTATAAAATTTCTGTTTTAAACCATCTTACAGCATGCAAAATAGAAGAAGCTGTAAGAAGCAGCTATTATCAGAGGGATGAGGTTTATTTGACTTTTCCAAGTCGAGAAGGAGGGAAGCTGCTCCTGAAATTGTCAGCTTTGTCACAGAATCACAGTATTAGGTTTAACTGTGTATAATTTTATAAGTAACTTTATATCAGAGCTGATATAACAAATATTATTACAATTGGTAGAAATTAACATCCTTTTTAATCTTCTGCACTAAGGTCAGCAAGCAATATGAATTGTATGACAGAATTTGAAAAGTCATTAGTAATAAGCAAGTAAATGATGCAGCTGGCAAATGGCTAGGAAGGGACATAACAATCAGTGTTGGAATGTAAACTAACGGGGTACATTGTAAGATCCCAAGGCCTGGAGATAAACTATCTCTGGTAAACGTCATGAGATCATGGGGCACCTAAGATTGACCATGAAGTTGTTCGTCATTGATCATGTATTCACAGGATTGGATTTGTAGGTCAGAGGAGATGTGGCAAACACTGATGTCAATGTTTATGCAACTGGTATCTATAAATATCTTGTACTTTATTGGGAAAGGTAGAGTATCGCTGACCTCCGATCTGAGTCGTATTTAAGAAGGCGACAAGGCTCCATGTGAAAGCCAGATTTGGAGGGGTCTCTGGCCTCTCCCACATGTGTGGTAAAACAGCTTCTGAATAAAGGTCTCTTGTACTGCTGAACATAGAACTGGAGACTCCTCTTTGACATCTCTCCCCAGTAAGTTCTAAAAACTCCTCACTCCCGATGTCGAACTGCTCAAGAACTGCATTGACCCTCTTGCCGAATTCTGTACCTATATCCTCCTTCCATAAACTGAAGACAGATGTGAAGTACTCATTTAACACCCTACCAAAGTCCTCTGGATTGCACAGATTGCCCATTTGGTCCATAATGGGCCCTGCTCTTTTCCTGATTATTCAGACTGCTGGGGAGTGTATTAGAGGGGAATAGAGGACCAGATATGTAGACAATTCACTGAGGAATATCCTCTTGATATACTGATAGGATAGTTTAGGATTCTCCTTAATCTTACCTGCAGTGTTTATTCACACCCCCTCTTTACTCTCCTAAGTAGCCCCCTGCACTTTCTGCACTCCAGTAAGGCCACTGTTGATTTGATCCCTTTAAACCTGTTAAAAGCACATCTTTTCCTTCTTATAGAGTCCTGAACATTCCTCGATAACCAGGCTTCCCTGGGGTTGTGCTCCTACATTTCAGAACAGGCCTAAGCTCTTGCCAATTCAATTTTGAATGCTTCCTCACCAGCAACAACCATCCTGCTGTAGATTTACCCTCAAGAAGGTGCTCCCCCAGTCTACTTTGGCTAGATCCGGCCTTATTTTGATCTTTTTGGAGACCATCTTTCTCCTTTTCTGAAACAAACTTACGCTGTACAAACGAATGCTGTCTTAGTCACTATTACTAGCATGCTCCCTAACTGATACCTCAAGTACCTTTCTGGCTTCATTCCCCAGAATAAGGTTCAGCATTGCACTTTTTTTATTCATTCACGGGATGACAGCAGCACTGGCTAGGCCAGCATTTATCCCACTTATACCATTCCTAGAGGGCAGTTACGAGTCAACCACATTGCTATGGGTCTGAAGTTGCACATACTCCAGACCAGGTAAGGATGGCCGTTTCCTTCCCTAAAACACATTAGTGAACCAAATGGGTTTTTCTGACATCAACAATGGATACATGGTCATCATTAGACTCTTAATTTCAGACTTTTATTGAATTCAAATTCTACCATCCGCCATGGGTCCAGAACATTACCTGGGTCTCTGAATTAACAGGCCAGCGATAATATCACTAGGCCATCACCTATACATTTTCCATTGTAGGACTTTCCACATGTTGATATGAAATGCTCTCCTGAATATATTTCAAGAAATCAGCCCCTCTGAACCCTTTACACTATGGCTATCCCAATTAATGCTGGGGAAGTTGAAATCCCTACTATTGTTTTTACACAGCTCAGTAAATTGTCTACATATCTGCTCCTCTATTCCCCTCGGACTGTTTGGGGGTCTCTATTATACTCCCAGCAGTGTGACTGCCCTCTTTTTATTCCCATACTCTACTTACAAAGACTCATTTGACAACCCTTCCAAGATATTATCCGTCCTTTCTGCAGTAACTGCATCCTTCATTAACAATGCAACAGCATGTCCTCTCTCACACCCTTTCCTGCCCTGTCCATAGATCCTATGCTCCGGAATGTGGAGTTACCTGTCCTTTTGCTCCTTCAACCATGTCTCTGTGACGTCAACATTTCAATTCCATGTGTCAATCCACGCCCTTAATTCATCTATTTTAATTATAACATTTGTAGCACTAAGGTAGAAACTAGCCTTGCCTTACTTCCTTGAAACTCAACATGGCCAAACTCCCTCTGCCCTAGTTCCTTTACTAAAGTATGCTGTGTCTATAGTGCATTAACACACTGTGTTCCCTCCCGCTAACAAACTAATTTAAATCCATCCCAACAGCATTAACAAACCATCCCGCAAGGATATTGGTCCCATTCTGGTTCATGTCCCACTTGTAGAGGTCCCACTTTCCCCAGAGGGCACCAACACTTGAGCAACACATTCATCTGTTCAATTCTCCTATTTCTGTATTCAAATCATTTCTTGAAGGACAGCAGAGGTTTTGGTGTAGGGACAAGAGAAGTGATTGCATGTTATTCCCTGACTATAATTGGATAAATAATAATAGAACAAAAACAAGGTTGTTGGAAAAGCTCAGCAGGTCTGTCAGCATCTGTGAAGGAAAAAACAGAGTTAACGTTTCAGGCCCAGTGACCTTCCTCAGAAACTGGACCCTTCCTCAGTCACCGGATCCAAAACGTTAACTCTGTTTTTTCCTTCACAGATGCTGCCAGACTTGCTGAGCTTTTCCAGCGACTTTGTTTTTCTTCCTGATTTACAGCATCCGCAGTTCTTTCTGTTTTTAAATAAGAATAGAACTCGTTGAGAACTATCTTACACAGCTGGAGAACAGTGAAGGGGCATTGCATGCAAATAGTGTGACTAACCTGTGATGTAAGGTATGTGATTTATGTATATAATAATACCATTTATTTCTGAGTTTAAACTTTTGAATTTTGAATGAGTGGAAGATGGAATTTCCGTGTCTCTGAAGCGGTTTCCATGATTAACTTGTAAATTTTTTCTATAGCCATGATGATGTCTTTTAGCAAAAAAGTCTGATAGAAATGGAAACAAACACAGAAATTGCTGGAAAAGCTCAGCAGGTCTGACAGAATCTGTGCAGAGAAATCAGAACTGACATTTCAGGTCGAGTAACCCTTCCTCAGAACACTGAGAAATGGTTTTGGAGGCCAATGGAAGATTGTTTACATTATGTAAGTTTACCAGAACAAAGTAAACAATGTAGTACATTTAGCTTTCAGATAGAAAATTCTGGAAATTTTCAGGTTTAAGGGATACACCCATAGTTTGGAAAAGAGCTTATTGGGTAGTTTTGCAGAAGATTTTAGTTCAAGTTGATGTGTAAAGCAGTTGCTCTTAAGAAAGGGAGAAGATAGTTTAGATTGGTTAAAAACAGGTTAGCTCAGCCAAGGAGTTTAGTTTAAAAGTTCAGAAGTGTTTGGTTAAGACTCTGGAGGGGTTTTGTGAAGCCAAGAAAATTCTAGGCTCAGTTATATGATGAATTGAGGTGCTTGAGTACAGTAATAGGATGCTGTTAGGATTGGTGCAGTTTTACATTGTGTTATGAAATCTTTAAACGTGTGTTACATGTTCAATTTATTCTATTTTATTTTCATCTCATTTATGTAATGAACTTCTGTATCATTATTAAAACAAAACACGAGAGACCATTTTGTTAAAACCCAAAATAATGTAATTTATTAAGCCAGGTTTCAGTCTGGGATTTGACTTAACATCGGCTGGGATCATAACAAGCCTTGTTAAAGTTTTTTTTTCTTTATTCTTATATGGGATGCAGGCATTGAACTCTTGTCTATTTCAATGGGCAGGCAAGAGTGAACCACATTGCTGTGGGTCTGGAATTGTGTGTAGGCTAGGCCAGGTAAAGGTGGCAGATTTTCTTCATTGAAGGGAACCACAGGGGTTTTTTAATTAACTGCCAATAGTTATACAGACTCCGGCAGATGAGCTATGAATTCAGTTCCAAATATTATTGTGTAGAAATTGTGCCATCTGCTATGATGGGTGTCAAACCCAAGTCCACAGAACATTAGCCTGGATTTCTACATTTCTAACCCAGTGACATGATCATTACACCATCACATCTCCACTGCAGACATGTTTAGAATGATGAGCAGGAATATTTACCCCTGTAATAGTCACATAGGACATAATTTGTGATTTTGATAGTGTTGTGGCCGGGACAGAAGCCTGACTAAGGATTCAAATATGGAGTTTTGGGAAGGAAGGCAACACATTTGAGAGGTAAATACAAGTTCAAAGACCTGAGCAAGTTGGTGATGGGGTGGTAGATTGCATGACCCATGCAGTCAAGGGTTAGTTTTTTGATGAAAGGAACCATGACACCAAAGGAAAGAAGGACAACACCTGAAGAGATGGAACTATTTACGCCATCAGCTAACATGAAGCGTAGCAGACAAAGTTGGATCATCAGCAGTTTTTGTGGAACATGAATTAAGGAAACAGTAGGTAGGTGTCATTAACAAGATGAACTCAGGGAATGGATAATGATAGATAAAAAAAAATAAATCTGCAGAAAGCAGATTCAGGATGGGGAATATTAAAGGATGTTTGGATGGGCTATTGGAAGAAAAGAATGGATAGAGGCAGTGATGGGGTGGTAGATTGTATGACCAATGGATCGAGGGTTAGCTTGTTGATAGTATTATGGAAGGGGCAGAAGCCTGACTAAAGAGGTTCCAATACGGAATTTTGAGAAAGAAGGCAGCAGACTTTATCGTAGGGAACAGAGATTAAGACCATACCAGGTAGAACAGCCAAGATGACAGAGATAATTGTTTTGTTGGGATTAATATATCAAAGGTAGGATAAAACAGAAAATGAGGAATGTTTATCTATTACAATTTCTTTCATACTTTGGGGGCCTGAAGAGGATGCTCAGAAGTCAAAGTGGTACAATTTCACAGGTCCAATAGCGACAAAGAGACTGGAGCAGACATTTCATTAGTGCCAGTGAATATATATTCACTAAAGAGCACATTTACTATGAGCTGTCTGTCCTTGGTGAATGAATTTCTTCCTTTCCCTCTCATTATGCATGGGTTCAGCCTTGATGTCCCCAGCTGAGGTGGAGGGAGCCTGATCTATTGTTAACATTTCTGGTTTGGAAGCCTTGCCTAACTGTCCCCTGGGAACATTCGGGTGTAGAGGACCAAAGCCTGCTGAGAGCCTCCTGTCCTGATGCAGACCTTCTCTCCTCTGCAGGCTTCAGCATCACAGGCAGTGGACAGGAGGAGCAGGAGGAGAGGCTGGGCACCACTGGAATGTCCTGAGCTAATGCTTCTGAGGGACCTGCGTGTGGCTCCTCCTCTGGAGGAAAGGAGAAATCAATGTTTTAGGTATTACCCTTCTTCAGGACTGGATGTCGGGGTAGGGGGAGCTGCAGATAAAGGGGCAGGGGTGGAGAGGGCTAGCAGAATGGTGGTGATACGTGGTGATAAGTGGACTTCAGATGCTGCCTAGATTGTTGTGTTCTTCCAGCCTCCTGTTTGTCTACCTTGGATTCCAGCATTTGCAGTTTTATTATCTCTGGCTCCTCCTCTGTCTGGGTGCTTGAACATACTGTCACTCTGAGAGGAAAGGGCACCTGAAGTAAGGGTAAGGTTTCAATGGATGGAGTGCATATTTGGACACATATCCACAAAGACTGAGTCTGCAGGACCCCCACGGTGGTGCCAGCCTATCTGTAATCACATGCATGCCAAACTAACATGGAACTAAGAACTCTGGTACATCCCCAATCTTTTGATCTGGTTTAGTGACTGATTATGATAAAGCTGCCTGATGTTACTGGGCCTCCCTGTGTTTTTTGATGAAGTCAGTGGTGTTGTCAAGCAGAGAGATTTAGGGATTCAGGTACATAGTTCTTTGAAAGCTGTGTCAGGTAGACAGGGTGGTTAAGAAGACATTCAGCACGTTTGCCATAATTGCTCATACCATTGAGTACAGGAGTTGGGATGTCATGTTGAGGTAATACAGGATGCTTGTGAGGCCACTTTTGGAATAGTGTGTACAGTTTTGGTTGCCCTACTGTAGGAGGGATATTATTAAATTGGAGAGGCTTCAGAAAAGATTTACCATAATATTGCTGGGGATGGGGGGTTTGAGTTATAAGGAGAGAATGGATAGGCTAGGATCTTTTTTCACTGGAGGCTGAGGGGTGACCTTATAGAGGTTCATAAAATCATGAGGGGCATAAATAAGGTGAATAGCAAAGGTCTTTTCCCTATGGTTGGGAGGATTCAAAACTAGATAGCATATTTTTAAGGTGAGAGCAGAAAAATTTAAAAGGGACCTGAAGACAACCTTTCCGCACACATGTGGAATGAACTGCCAGAGGAAGTAATAGAAGCAGGTACGGTTACAACATTTAAAAGACATTTCGATAGGTATATGAATAGGAAGGGTTTAAAGGGATATGGGCCAAATGCAGGCAGGTGGAACTAGTCTAGTTTGGAGAACATGGTCGGCATGGAAAGTTGGACCAAAGGGTCTGCTTCTGGTACTATATGACTCTATGACTCAACAGTGGTTGAGACCATCTTCTGCCTGGGGTTGAGCTGGTTCCTGATGTCCGGCAGTCCACTCACTGTACATGCTGTTGTGCAGTGGTAATTTCACTAGGCAACTAATGCAAAGTGTCCAATATGCTGAGGACATGTGTTCCAATCCTACCATGGCAGATGGAGGAATTTGAATTTAAAAAATCTTAGCTAGGGATGACCATGCAACCATTGCCAATTGTTATAAAACCTCATCTGATTCGCTGATGTTCTTTAGGGTAGGGAAATACTGCTGCTATCTTGTCTGGCCTAAATGTGATTCTTGGCCCAAAGCAATGTGGTTGACTGGTTAATTGCCCTCTGAAATGTCCTAGCATGCCACAAATCCAAGGGCAAGAAGGGATGGGCAATAGATGCCGGCAAAGTCAGCCATGCCCACATCCCTGAGTGAATAATTTTACAAAAATCAACATGGGGTGGCACTTCCCTGACCAACTGCAGAGATGTGTCAGTTCTGTGCTCACCAGACTGTGCTCCCAAGTATAATCGAGATGGAGAACGCATTGAGGTGAAAGTCTCTGAGCTGGTAGTGGGTGCAGGTGAAAGTCATGTGGGTGTATCCTCTGATGGTTGAATGGTTTCATCCTCAGGGATGGAGTTGAATGTGGGTGGAACTGAATTCCTTCTCCTTACAGTCCACTGGGTCCCACTAGTACCTGTATTTGAGAATTATCTGTGAAAAATGGGGTAAAAAGTTCCATGTTAGAGTGAGTTAGTACTGGCCTTAATTGGAGAGTAGCTGGCACAGTACAGCACAATGAAGTTCACCAGCCTCCATGACCCACTTCCCTGAATAACTGCAGCATAACTGCAGTGAAGAGCTGACTGTCTACCATCCCATTGCCTATTGTGGCCTCTCAGCCCAGTTTTGAGAGAGTTTTTCCTGCAATCTGACAAAGGGGGATTTTTTGAGAAGGATGGAAGTGATGGGAGAAGCATTAGTGGTAATGCAGGGACAGGAAGCATGATGGGATACCCTGAAAGAGTGAATGAGTAGGATACACAGAGGCCAGGAAGGATTAGTAGTGTGGGAGGAAAAGATAAGAGCCATTCAGTGAACATGCTGCATGCCATAGTGACACTTGCCATCAACAAGCCTTGGTGAGAGGTTTATGCTACAATAGACTTAAAGTGAGTAATGGTGGCCCTGTGAGTGTGAGGTAGCAGAAGGAAGATGGTGCCATTTACCCTTGTGGAGCACTGAAGGTCACTAATCTTTCAGCAATGCTAGGCATTTCTTTTCACCCAGAATACTTCACTGACTCGAGTAACTACCTGCATCCAGGCTGGCTCTGTCTGGTATCTTGAACTCCTTTGGTGGTCTCGAGAAAACAGTATTGCCCTTCTCTTGAAAACTCCATCCAGCAGCATCTCCAAGTCCCTGACAGTGAAACAGGATGCTAGCTTCCCTTTCGGCAGTAATTGCTGAGTTCAAATGAACCATCGTAAGGGTCAGTTCCTAGCTTGCAGCACCTGAAGTGACAAATATTTCTGCACTCCTACTCTACAATGCATAAGCTGGGTGCCAAATTGGCTGCTTGAATGATGAATGAGCTGAAGAGCAGGTGCATGAGAAAAGTTTACACTAAGGTTTTTGAGTAGATTTGTAGCTTGGGTTGTGGGTGTTGTGGTTGGTTGGCTCGCTGAGCTGGTTTGTTGGTTTGCAGACGTTTCATTACTCTGCTGGGTAACATCATCAGTGCAGTTTCCGATGAAACATTGTTGTGTTTTCCCACCTGGTATTTAAACTCTGGGGTCTGTTGGATTTGATTACCTCATTTCTGGTTTTCCTTCGCAGTTGTGTATATATAGGTGCATATATTACACTCACTACAGCAGATCACATGCCATGAATCCCTCCCCAAAAAAACAGGAAAATTCAGACTAAAGGAGAGAGAATATGCTGAATTCAGATAGAGATTGGTATCATTATGGACAAGAAGTTATTTGTGTAGTGGCTGAGGATAAACAGCAGTGAGGATACAGTGATGAAATTTAATCAGATTTGGGAGGATGGTTGACAAAGAAAGGTCAGAGATGTGAAGCAATATTAGACGCTCAAAGTACAGTGAAAGAGATTTTTAAAAAATTCTGTTACCTTGGATACGTAGGAAGCACTAATCGTCCAGTACTGTTTGTAGGATTTGGCTCTGGTTGCAGAAACAATTTGCAGATCGTACGGGTTGTAACGAGCTTTTAGGTCGTCCTGAGCTCTTAACAGACAGTACAGAAAATTTCCTCTGTCATCCTCTGGAACTGTGGCATCCTGCAGTGAAAGGTCAGACATCACTATTTTCAACAGTATGTTGTGTAAATGTGTACAGATATGCATATGTGTATGCATACATGCATATGTAAGGTTTAGAATGCCCATATCGGGCAGAGCCCATGAGGAAAATGAGGAAAACAGGAAAGAACTCTGGCAGGAAATTAGGAGAACAAGGAACAGCCATGAAATGTTCTTGGTGAGTAAGGTAAAAGAGAATCCCAAGGCATTTTGTCCATATGTTAAAAACATGTGGATAAATAGGGGGAGGGTAGGGCCAGTCAAGGATAAAGGAGGGAACTTGTGCTTGGAGGCAGAGGATATGGACAAGATCCTAAATGAGTATTTTGCATTGGTGTTTACTAAGGAGAAGGACATGGAGGGTAGTGCAATTATTGTGGGGCATTTTGAGGTTAAGTTAGAAGAAGTGTTGGATCTCTTGAAGAGCATTAAGGTGAATGAGTCCCCAAGCCCCGATGGGATCTATCCCAGGTTATTGACAGAGGCAAGACAGGAGATTGCTGGAGCCTTGACCAAGACCTTGTATCCTTTCTAGGCACTGAAGACATCCTTGCGGACCAGTGAGTAGCTAATGTTGTTCCTCTGTTCAAGAATGGAAATAAGGACAATCCAGGAAAATACAAACCGGTGAGTCTCACATCAGTGGTTGGGAAGCTATTGGAGTGTATTCTTAGGGATAGAATTTTAACGCATTTGGAAAATCATGGCCTAATTAGGGACAAACAACATGGCTTTGATTTTTTAAAATTTTTATTTTTTTTGTCATATGTACTCAAGTACAAAGGTACATGAGTACAGTGAAAAGCACTGCTCCTTAAGCTTGTGGTTTCAAATAAACCTGTTGAAGTATAATCTGGTGTCATGTGGCTTCTTACTTTGTCCACCACAGTCCAACAGTGGCACCTTCACGTCACAACTCACTGAAAGAGCACACTCCACAAAAATTCTCATCCTCAGTGATGGGGGAGTCTAGCACATTAGTGCAAAAGATAAGGCTGAAGTATTCGCAACAATCTTTAGCCAAAAGTGCTGAGTGGATGGTCCATCTTGGCCTATTTTAGAGGTCCCCAGCATCACAGATGCCAGTCTTTACCCGATTCAATTCACTCCATGTGATGTCAAGAAATGGTTAGAAACATTGGATCCTGCAAAGGCTATGCACCCTGACAACACTTCAGCAATAGGGTTGAAGACTTGTGCTCCAGAACTTGCAGCATCCCTTACCAAGCTGTTTCAGTACAGCTACAGGAAATTGAGTCAATTTCCCAGGTCTGTCCTATATACAAAAAGTATGATTAGTGTATATAGGTCAGCACAGATTGCTGGGTCAAAGGGTCTCTTCTGTACCATGCGCCTCTATGACTATATGATTTGTGACTCACCAGATAGGAGCAGTATATGTACAAATGCAGCGAGACCTGGATAATATCCAAGCTTCTTTGACAAATGGCAAATAACATTCACACCACTCAAATGCCCAGCAATTACCATCACCAATAAGTGACAATTTAACCACCACCCCTTGACATTCAATGGTGTTATCATCACTGAATCAATATCCTGGGGGCTACCATTGATCAGAAACTGAACTGGATTAGCTGTACAAATACAGTGGCTACAACAGCAGGTCATAAATGAGGAATACTGCAGCAAGTAATTCACCTCCTGACTCCCTAAAGCCTGTCCATCATCTACACAGCACAAGTGAGGAGTGTGATGGAGTAGTCCCCACTTGCCTGGATGCATGAAGCTCCAATAACATTCAAGAAGCTTGACATCATCCAGGACAAAGCAGCTGCTTGATTTGGCAACATATTCACCAACAGCCACTCCTTCCACCACCAACACTCGGCGGCAGCAGTGTGTACCTCCTGTAAGATGCAGTGCAGAAATTTACTAAGGCTCCTTAGACAGCGCTTTCCAAACCCACAATCACTTCCTTCGAGAAGGACAAGGGCAGCAGATACATGGAAACACTACCACCTACAAGTTTCCCTCCAAGCCACTCACCATCCTGACTTGCATGCTACCATTAAACAACTGTGAACTGGTTGTCACAAAATTTTTGTCTGCTACTGACTTATCCCCAGGTTGGATTTCATGGGTTGTTGAAAATTGGGATTGATTAGGCCCAGTTTATGCCAATTTCCAGGAAAATTCATCTGACAATCAACCCACCTCATATCCAATCATTCGATCGCACAGGAAAGCAGGAACAGGGAATAGGGCATCAGCCCCCTGAGCCTGCTCTGCCATTTTATACGACCATGGCTGATCAAACAATAGTATCCTTAATAAGGCAAGGAGCCCAAAACTACACACAGTACTCGCGTACTAATACTCATATCCTGTTAACCTGATCTTGTGTCTGACTGACCATCAGAACTCACGTCTAGCTGACCATTAGAGGACAACTGACCTTGTTGCCAAATGTGCATGAAGCTTAGTGTGATGGTTTGGAATGTTAATTTTCATCAATAAAGCAAGAAGTGATGAAGTAAGGAAGTCCAACTGCTCCTCATTTTTTACACTGATTTCATGTTTTTATACCAGTTTTCATATTCCAGCTATTGAGATTTGCAGTAATGTTTGACTCAACTCACTAACAGGAAGGTCAGTATAAAGTTTAGTGCAGTTTTTTGGTTATACCTTTTCAGGAATTATCCTGTAGCTTTCATCCAGCTCCACCGCCCCCAGCTTTTATGTAAATATACTGCATTGTATTTCCTAAAGTTTGGTTGCCATGGCAAGCCTGTCTGGCAAAGATATAGAAAAATGGCTTTGTTCAGTCAATGCATTTTCTCCAACAGAGTGACAGAGAACACTGAATGAGATAAACTATAGCAGCAAACATGAATTTATTTTCAAACTAAACTTCAAGTCTCATATGTAATCAAACTTTGTATCTCAGCACCAACAGATCTTATGATCTCATGTATCAATATTATCAAATCGCAAGTCTGTTTATTTATTCATTCATTCATTTATTTATTGTCACGTGCACCTAAGTACAGTGAAAGGCATTGTTTAGCAGTAGTACAGGCAGATCATAGAGTGAAAAGAAATTAGACAGAGGCATACAGGTTACTTCACACAAGGTATGCTCTAAGCAAGATCAACATTAGCAAGATCAGCATTATTTGAAGTTAGTCCATTCATCAGTCTAATGATGGCCAGGAGGAAAGCTGTTCCTGAACCTTCTAGTGTATGTGTTCAAGCTTCTGTACCTTCTGCCTGATGGAAGAGGTTGTAGGAGAGCATTACCAGGGTGTGATGGATCTTTGATGATGTTGGCAGCCCTTGCATAGCAATGAGCCATGTAAATGGAGTCCATGGCTGGAAAGTTGGCTTCCATGATGGTCTAGGCTGTGCACACCACCTTCTGTCATTTCTTATGGTCCTGGGCAGAGTAGGTGCCACACCAGGCCATTATGCACCTGGACAATATACTTTCAATGATTTGATACCTAACAGATCACATGTCTAATTGCCCATCTCATCTCACGTAAAACTGATCATCAGATCTCATTTAAACTGATCACTACACCCACCAGACCTCACATCTAACTGACCATGAGAGCTCACATCTGATTTTGACCAGGTACCATGTCTGACTGACCATTAATGCTCAGGTCTCATTGGTCATCAGATTTCATGTCAGACAAACCATCACCCTAATACCCTACTCACCATCTGATCTCACCATCTGTTTGACTGGCCATGACAAATTGCATATTTCACAGCCAATCAAATCTCACATCTCATTGACCACCAGCTGTCATGGCCAATTGGCAATCAGAACTTACATCTAGCTGACCATCACAGCACATGTCTGATTGACCATCAGACCTCAATGTTCAACTAACTATCAAATCCCATGTCAGGATCACCATCAGATCTCATGTCAGACTGACTAGCAGATCTCATGTCCTACTGACCATCACTCACATGCCTGACTGACTATCAGATCTCAGATTCCACTGGCTATCACTGTCATTGCTTACTGATCCTCGGAGCACGTTTGACAGACCAAGAGATCTCATCTCCCACTAATCCTCACTTTAATACCCAGCTGATCAGGTGATTACATGTTCCACTGACCATCAGATCACATACCCGACTGCCATGAACAGATTTTATGTCTATTGGACCATCAGATCTCATGCTCAAATGGCCATCAACAGATCTCATGTCTGACCTACCATCTGATCTCATGTCTGATTGTCCAACACTTGCATGTAGGACCATTAGACCTCACTTCTCATTGACCATCAGTTCACATATCCAACTGACCATAAACAGATCACACATCTTACTAATCATCAGATCACATATCATAAAGACCATCAAAAATAGGAACAGGAGTAGAGGAGATAATAGGTACTGCAGATGCTGGAGAATCAGAGATAACAAGGTGTAGAGCTGGATGAACACAGCGGGCCAAGCAGCATCATAGCAGCAGGAAAGCTTGACGTTTCAGGCCGAGACCCTTCATCAGAAATGGGGGAGGGGAAGAGGGTTCTGAAATAAATAGGGAGAGACGGGGAGGCGGATAGAGGATGGATAGAGGAGACGATAGGTGGAGAGGAGGCAGACAAGTCAAAGAGGCGGGGATGGAGCCAGTAAAGGTGAGTGTAGGTGAGGAGGTAGGGAGGAGATAGGTCAGTCCAGGGAGGATGGACAGGTCAAGGGGGCAGGATGAGGTTAGTAGATACGAGATGGGGGTGCAGCTTGAGGCGGGAGGAGGGGATAGGTGAGAGGAAGGACAGGTTAGGGAGGCGGGGACAAGCTGGGC
This sequence comes from Ginglymostoma cirratum, assembly GCA_024137785.1. NCBI lineage: Eukaryota > Metazoa > Chordata > Chondrichthyes > Orectolobiformes > Ginglymostomatidae > Ginglymostoma > Ginglymostoma cirratum. Next base: position 5,298,203 of record JAHRHZ010000279.1, on the reverse strand, counting down.
TGGTTTTGGGATGCGGTTGGGGGAGGGGAGATTTTGAAGCTTCTGAAATCCACATTGATGCCATTGGGCTGCAAGGTTCCCAGGCTGAATATGATTTGCTGTTCCTGCAGCCTTTGGGTGGCATCATTGAGGCACTGCAGGAGGCCCAGGATGGACATGTTGTCTGAGGAATGGGAGGGGGAGTTGAAATGGTTCGCGACTGGGAAGTGCAGTTGTTTGTTGTGAACTGAGCGCAAGTGTTCTGCAAAGCGGTCCCCAAGCCTCCGCTTGGTTTCCCAGATGTAGAGAAAGCCACAATGGGTGCAGCTGATGCAGTATACCACATTGGCAGATGTGCAGGTGAACGTCTGCTTGATGTGGAAAGTCTTCTTGGGGCCTGGGATTGGGGTGAGGGAGGAGGTGTGGGGGCAGGTGTAGCACTTCCTGCGGTTGCAGGAAGAAGTGCCAGGTGTGGTGGGGCTTGAGGAGAGTGTGGAGCGGACAAGGGAGTCACGGAGCGAGTGGTCCCTCCAGAAAGCAGACAAGGGTGGGGAGGGAAAAATGTCTTTGGTGGTGGTGTCGGATTGCAGATGGCAGAAGTGTCGGAGGATGATGCGTTGGATCCGGAGGTTGGTGGGGTGGTACGTGAGGACGAGGGGGATTCTTTTTTGGTTGTTATTGCGGGGACGGGGTGTGAGGGATGAGTTGCAGGAAATGCGGGAGACACGGTCGAGGGCATTCTCGACTACTGCGGGGGTGGGGGGGGGGGAATGGTGCGGTCCTTGAAGAATGAGGACATCTGAGATGTATGGAAGTGGAATGCCTCATCCTGGGAGCAGATGCGGCGGAGGCGAAGGAATTGGGAATAGGGGATGGCATTTTTGCAGGAAGGTGGGTGGGAGTAGGTGTATTCTAGGTAGCTGTGGGAGTCGATGGGCTTGAAATGGATATCGGTTTCTAGGTGTTTACCCGAGATGAAGACAGAGAGGTCCAGGAAGGAGAGAGAGGTGTTAGAGATGGTCCAGGTGAACTTCAGGTTGGGGTGGAAGGTGTTGGTGAAGTGGATGAACTGTTCGAGCTCCTCGTGGAAGCAGGTTTGGCCTGCTGTGTTCATCCAGCTCCACATCTTGTTATCTCGGAACAGGAGTAGGCCATTTCGCCCATTGAGCCTGCTCCATCATTCAAAAGGATGATGGTTGATCCAACATTCCTCATATCCCCTTCCTTTTCATAATCTTTGATTTCCCTACTGATCAAGATCCCTACTGATCTACCTCAGCCTTAAATATGCGCGAAGACTCTGCCCATACAGTTCTCTATGGCAAGAGTTCCAAAACACACAACCCTCTGAGAGAAGAAATTCCTCCCCATCTCAGTCTTAAATCGACATTCCTGAACATGAAGCACTCATGAAAGATTGCATGTTTGTGTACCATCAGATTGCATATCCAACTGCCCATTAACAGATCCCATGTCTCTTGAACCATCAGATCACATATCTGACTGCCCATGAACATATCACATATCTCACTAAGCACCATTCTCGTGTCTGACTGGCCAGCAGATCACATGTCCCACTGATAATCGGATTTTAAGCCTCACTGACCATTAGATTTCAGGACCAACCAATCATCTTATGTCTGATTGACTACCACCATCTTCATGTCTGGCTGACCATCAGATCCCTTACCCACCTGATAATCAGATCACATTTCTCACTGGCCAGCAAGCCTCGTATCTAACATGTCCTGCTGGCATCATATCTCATATTTATCTGACCATCAGATCTCAGGTCTGACTGACCATCAGAAGATCTCATTTGTGATAGTCCCTCAGCTGTCATGTTTTACAGACCAGTAGTTCTCATGACTCGCTGGCCATCAGGACTCATGTCTGATTGAGTACCTGGTCTTATGTGCAACTGACCATCAGATCCCTTACCCAGCTGATGATTAGATCATGTGCCTTACTGGCCATCAAAACTCATATCTAACTAACCATCACTGTCATGTCCCATTGGCATCAAATCTCATATCTATCTATCGCTCTCACATCCGGCTGACCATCAGACCTCATGTGCTAAAGGTATCAAGAACCATCTGAATTTGATTCTAATGAGGAGAGGCAACTAGACCTGGGTGTTCTTGTACACCAGTCACTGAAAGTAAGCAGCTTTCAGAGACAGAAAGGACTGCAGATGCTAGAAGCTAGAGTCAAAAAATGTGGAGCTGGAAAAGCACAGCAGGTCAGACACCATCCGAGGAGCAGGAATTCAATGTTTCGGGTTGGAAGAAGGGTTCTGACCAGAAACATTGCCTTCCCTGTTCCTTGGATGCTGTCTGACCTGCTGTGCTTTTCCAGCTCTACATTTTTTCACTGGAAGTAAGAATGTAGACGCAGCAGGTGGTGAAGAAAGCAAATGGTATGTTGGCAAAAAAAGTGGCAAATGGAATACAATATGGGAAAGTGTGAGATTATGCACTTTGATAGGAAGAATAGAGCCATAGACTATTTTTGGAATGGGGAAAAGCTCTGGAAATCTGAAGCACTAAAACGACTTTGGAGTTCTAGTTCAGTATTCTCTTAAGGTTAACATGAAAGTTCAGTTGGCAGTTAGAAAAGCAAATGCAATGTTAGCATTTGGTTCAAGAGGGCTACAATAGAAGAGAAGAAATGTGCTGCTGAAGCTGTTTAAGGGTCTGGTCAGACCACATTTGGAATACTGTGAGCAGTTTTGGACCCCTTTTCTAAGGGACAATGTGCTGACCTTGGAGGGGGTCCAGAGGAAATTTACATGCATGATCCCAGGGATGAAGGGCTTGTCATATGAGGAGCAGTTGAGGACTCTGGGTCTGTATTCCATGGAGTTTAGAAGGATCAAGGGGAATCTCATTGTGACTTACAGAATACTGAGAAGCCTGGATAGAATGGAGATGGAGAAGATGTTTCCACTAGTAGGGGAGACTAGGACCTGAGGGTGCAGCATCAGAGTGAAGGAACAACCCTTTAGAACTGAGAAAAGGAGAAATTTCTTCTGCCAAAGGGTGGTGAATCTGTGGAACTCATTGCCTCAGAAGGCTGTGAACGCCAAGTCATTGAGTCATATTTAAGGCAGTGATAGATATGTTCTTGATTAATAAGGGAATCAAAGGTTATGGGGTGAAGGCAGGAGAACGGAGTTGAGAAACATATCAGCCACGACTGGCAAATAGCCTAATTCTGCTCTTACATCTTATGGTCTTCATAGCAATAGAAAACAAGTGCAGGAGCAGGAATGTCTAGCTGCAATTGTACAGGGCCTTGGTGAGACCACACCTGGAGTGCTGTGTACAGATTTGGTCTCCTTAATTGAGGAAGGCTATGGAGGGAGAGCAATGGAAGTTTACCAGATTGATAGGTGGGATGACAGGACAAAAGTGTGAAGAGAGACTGGATCAGTTAGGGGTATATTCATTGGAGTTGAGCTATGGGGTGAAATCTCATGTAAAATTTTAGCAGGACTAGACAGATAAATGCAGGAAGGATATTCTCAATGGCCAGTCAGTCCAGGACCATGGCTGATGGTTTAAGAGTATTGGTAGGCCATTTAGGACTGAGATCCAGGAAAATTTCTTCACCCAGAAAATGGTGAACTTACTGAATTTTCTCCCACAAAAAGTGGTTTAGGCCAAAACATAGAATGCTTTTAAGGAGGGGTTAGATATAGTTCTTTGGGCCAAAGGGATAGAACATAGAACAATACAGCGCAGAACAGGCCCTTTGGCCCTCGATGTTGTGCCGCCCTTTGAACTAATCTAAGCCCATCCCCCTACACTATCCCATCATCATCCATATGATGGGATCAAAGGGTATGTGGAGAAAGCAGGAACAGGAGGCTGAATTGGAAGATCAGCCATGAGCAAGTTTAATGAATGGCAGAGCCGTGTCTTGTTTCTATGTTTTACGTTCCGTGGGATGTACCTGAAGTTTGCTTACCATAATGTTTTGATATGCAGACTTCTTTAATCTTGATCGATGACTTGGTACTTCTGTATGCCAGCCAAGTGCATTCCGTAACTTCAAGATATGATGCAGGGCACCATCATCATAATCATCCTCTAGTGCTGATAGAAAGAGTACAGCATCAGGATCATATATCAAACTAAACTCATCCAGAGAAAAGTAACACAGTAACTATACAAGCACTGTTATTTAGATGCTGCACTATTTTTGGGAAACCCACACAAGACATGACACTATCAATGTTCAAAAGGGTGAAAGAGAAGACAAGGTATATGAGGAAGTAGTGATCAGTGTTATAATTAGGATTTACATAGAAGGGAGGCCATTCAGTCCCTTGTACCTATATTAGTTATGTAAATAAACTATCCATTTAGTTATAATCCAGAGATAGTAGGAACTGCAGATGCTGGAGAACCTGAGATAACAAGATGTAGAGCTAGATGAACACAGCAGGCCAAGCAGCATCAGAGGAGCAGGAAAGCTGACGTTTCGCGCCTGGACCCTTCTTCAGAAATGGGGGAAGGGAAGGGGGTTCTGAAATAAATAGGGAGAGAGGGGATGGCGGATAGAAGTTGGAAGAGGAGAAGATAGGTGGAGAGGAGTCAGACATGTCAAAGAGGCGGGGATGGAGCCAGTAAAGGTGAGTGTAGGTGGGGAGTTAGGGAGGTGATAGGTCAGTCCAGGGAGGACGGACAGGTCAAGGGGACAGGATGAGGCTAGTAGGTAGGAGATGGGGGTGGGGCTTGAGGTGGGAGGAGGGGATAGGTAGGAGGACGGACAGGTTAGGGAGGCGGGGACAAGCTGGGTTAGTTTTGGGATGCGGTTGGGGGAAGGGAGATTTTGAAGCTTGTGAAGTGCACATTGATACCATTGGGCTGCAGGGTTCTTTCCCTCCCCTCCCTTATCTGCTTTCCGGAGGGACCACTCTCTCTGTAACTCCCTTGTCTGGTCCACACTCCCCTCCAGCCCCACCACACCCGGCACTTTTCCCTGCAACTGCAGGAAGTGTTACACCTGCCCCGACACCTCCTCCCTCACCCCAATCCCAGGCCCCAAGAAGACTTTCCACATCAAGCAGATGTTCACCTGCAAATCTGCTAATGTGGTATACTGCATCCGCTGTTCCCGTTGTGGCCTCCTCTACACCGGGAAACCAAGCAGAGGCTCGGGGACCGCTTTGTGGAACACCTACCATCGGTTCGCACTAAACAACTGCACCTCCCAGTTGCGAACCATTTCAACTCCCCCTCCCATTCCTCAGACGACATGTCCATCCTGGGCCTCCTGCAGTGCCACAATGATGCCACCCGAAGGTTGCAGGAACAGCATCTCATATGCTGCTTGGGAACCCTGCAGCCCAATGGTATCAATGTGGACTTCACAAGCTTCAAAATCTCCCCTCCCCCAACGGCATCCCAAAACCAGCCCAGCTTGTCCCCGCCTCCCTAACCTGTCCTTCCTCCTACCTATCCCCTTCTCCCACCTCAAGCCACAGCCCCATCTCCTACCTACTAATCTCATCCCGCCCCCTTGACCTGTCCATCCTCCCTGGACTGACCTATCACCTCCCTAACTCCCCACCTACACTTACCTTTCCTGGCTCCATCCCCACCTCTTTGACTTGTCTGTCTCCTCCCCATCTCTCCTCTCCTCTATCCATCTTCTATCTGCCTCCCCCTCTCTCCCTATTTATTTTAGAAACCCCTTCCCCTCCCTCATTTCTGAAGAAGGGTCCAGGCGCGAAACGTCAGCTCTCCTGCTCCTCTGATGCTGCTTGGCCTGCTGTATTCATCCAGCTCTACACCTTGTTATCTTAGTAATGATCCATTGTCCTTTCCCCAAAACATTGCATTTTTCTCTTTCAGCTATTTATCAAATTGCATTTATAAAGAATTATTGAATCTGCTGCACCAACTATTCAGGTAGTGCATTCCAGATCAAAACAGCTAACAGCTGGTAAACCTGATCTTAGGGAACAATGCCTCTTAAAGAGAGGGAAGAAGGAAGGAATATATCACAGACTTGCGCAATTTTGAATTTTTTTTATTCATTAATATGATATGGCATTGCTGGATAGACCAACATTTGTTCTCACAGCTTACAACATAACAGTGTAGTTTAATACATATTGCAAGTAGCAAACCAAAAATGTTGATGATTTATTGAGCTGAGAATACAAGTAACAGAAAAGGCACAACTATAATCGATGAAAGGTTATTGTGGATATATCAGAATGTAAGTACAGGTTAAATTTCAATCAGCCATGATCTTATTCATAGAAACCCTATAGTGTGGAAGCAGGCCACACAAACCCTCTGACTTCCATCCCACCCAGACCCATTCCCCCACCCTTTCCATGTAACCCTGCATTTCCTATGGCTATCCCACCTAGCTTGCATATCCCTGGATACCATGGAGCAACTTAACACAGCCAACCCACCTACCCTGCACATCTTTGGACTGTGGGAGGAAACCCACACAGACACGGAGGGATTTGTGCAAACTTCAAAAAGCTAGTCCCAAGACTGGAATCGAACCTGAGTCCCTGGAGCTGTAAGGCTAACTACTGAGCCACTGTGCCACCTATTGAATTGCAGAGTAGGCTCAACAGGCCAAGTGGCCTGCTCTTGTTTCTTCTTTGGATGTTTGCATAATAGAACACCTAGTGTAGCTTGGAGATGAACTTGCAGGTGATGGTGCTGCCATGCATCAGCTGTCCTTGTCTTTCCAGAAGGTACAGAATGCAAATTTGGAAGGTGCAGTGTATCTTGGAGATGGTGCACACTGCTGCTGCTATGCAGCTGTATTTGATGGATTGAATGCTCAAAGTGGTGGATGGATGCCAATCAAACTGGCTGCTTTGTCCTGGATGGTGTCAAGCTACTTGAGTGTCTTTATAGCTTCAATGATCCAGGTAAGTGTAAGTATTTTATCTCAGTCTTGACTCTGTCTTTGAAATGGTCAAGAGGTGAGTTACTCACCACAATGTTCTCAGCCTCTGATCTACTCTTCTAGTCAGTATTTTTATGGCTGATACAGTTAAGGCTCCAGTCAATGGCATAATTTCAATGGTGGTAATGCCCATTAAAAGCCGAGGGTAAGTGATTAGATTCTCTTTTGTTGAAGATGATCTGACAATGTTACTTGCTATTTATCACCTCAAGCATGAATGTTGCCTAGGTCTTGTTACATTTGCCCAAGAAATGCTTCAGTATCTGAGGAATTGCAAACGATACTGAACAGCGTATGATCATCATTCTCACTTCTGACTTTATGTCCGCAGTCTAGAGGCAATGTTGGTGCTAATCAGCGCGAGGTTTCCTTGCCCTTATTTGACCTGACGTCATAAGATTTCATAGGATCCAGAATGAATGTTGAGGGCACCTAGAACAATTCCTTTTCAAAACTGTATACGCTAGCAATGGAACAGGACATGCCCAGGGATGGTGATGGTGACGTCTAGGACATTGTCTATAAGATTTGACCCCACAGGTATGACTATCTCATGCTATTGACTATATCAGGATGAACCTCATCCAACAACTGTCTTCATTCAACAGCCGATTTGATCCTGCATCCCCGCCCCCAACCCCCACAAAAACAATCTGATCAGCTTCCTTGCTGGAAGCTTTGGGATTTTATCCGTACCTGTGCTTTTGTTATCCAAAACTCATGGATTGTGGGTCTAGTGGGAGTTACAACTATAACTATGAGCAAAAATGGAAACTGCAGGAAATTAACACAGAAAACTTTATACCTTTAAATAGAGACCAATCAGTTTCCTGACATCACAGGCTCCGCCTTCAATCAGATTTTTAAAATCTCTGCAGGTTAATCACAGATCAAATAGATAGCTTGCCACAAGACTTCATCTCCATGCCAACCGAGAAACATATTCAGAAATTCTTCAAAGGGCATCTTCGCTTTGGAAGGTGTCTGGGAATATCCTTTTACTGAAGCATTGCTTCCTCATCTCAGTCCTAAATGGTCTGTCCTGAATCCTGCAACATCCTAATTGTAGACTTTACAACCAAGGGAAATAGCCTCCCTGTAGCTTTTCTGTCCAGCCCTGTCAAAATTTTATATGTTTCAATCAGTCAACCTCTCATTTTTCTAAACTCTAGCAAATACAGGCCTAGTCGTTCATAGGACAGTCCTGCCATCTCCAGTATGAGACTGGTGACCTTCCACTATTCTCTGTCAGATCAGCCATGAACACATTGTTGGCAGGGCTGACAAGAATGAACTGAATGGCCTGTCTCTGCTCCTGTGTCTTATAGTCTCTCCACAGCTTCTAACCTCTCCTCTGGCATTCAGCTCCTAATCCTCTCGTCTGACACTCAGCCCCTCATTTCTCTGGCATTCAACTCCTAACTGCACCCCATCCCCCGGCACTCACCCCCTCACTTCTCCTCTGGCATTCAGTCTCTCACCTGTCCTCTGGCAGAGACCTTCACCTTCCCTCCGGCAGTCTACTCCAAAATTCATCAGAGATAAAAGGTACTGCAGATGCTGGAGAATCCGAGATAACAAGCATGGGGCTGGATGAACACAGCAGGTCAAGCAGCATCATAGGAGCA
>JAHRHZ010000279.1:5262468-5279642 GCA_024137785.1 Ginglymostoma cirratum | reverse complement strand
ACAGTGGTCAAGAACGCCCTCGACCGTGTCTCCCGCATTTCCCGTAACTCATCCCTCACGCCCCGTCCCCGCAATAATAACCAAAAAAGAATCCCCCTCATCCTCACGTGCCACCCCACCAACCTCCGGATCCAACGCATCATCATCCGGCACTTCTGCCATCTGCAATCCGACCCCACCACCAAAGACATTTTTCCCTCCCCACCCTTATCTGCCTTCCGGAGGGACCACTCCCTCCGTGACTCCCTTCTCCGCTCCACACTCCCCTCCAGCCCCACCACACCCGGCACTTTTCCCTGCATCCGCAGGAAGTGCTGCACCTGCCCCAACACCTCCTCCCTCACCCCCATCCCAGGCCCGAAGAAGACTTTCCACATCAAGCAGATGTTCACCTGCACATCTGCCAATGTGGTATACTGCATCCGCTGTACCCGTCGTGGATTCCTCTACATCGGGGAAACCAAGTGGAAGCTTGGGGACCGCTTTGCAGAACACCTGCGCTCAGTTCGCAACAAACAACTGCACCTCCCAGTCGCGAACCATTTCAACTCCCCCTCCCATTCCTCAGACGACATGTCCATCCTGGGCCTCCTGCAATGCCACAGTGATGCCACCCGAAGGCTGCAGGAACAGCAAATCATATTCAGCCTGGGAACCCTGCAGCCCAATGGTATCAATGTGGATTTCACAAGCTTCAAAATCTCCCCTCCCCCAACCGCATCCCAAAACCAGCCCAGCTCATCTCCACCTCCCTAACCTGTTTTTCCTCTCATCTCAAGCCACACCCCCATCTCCTATCTACTAACATCATCCCGCCCCCTTGACCTGTCCGTCCTCCCTGGACTGACCTATTTCCTCCCTATGCCCCCACCGACACTCACCTTTACTGGCTCCATCCCCGCCTCTTCGACTTGTCTGCCTCCTCTCCACCTATCCTCTCCTCGATCCATCCTCTATCCGCCTCCCCCTCTCTCCCAATTTATTTCAGAACCCTCTTCCCCTCCCCCATTTCTGATGAAGGGTCTAGGCCAGAAACGTCAAGCTTTCCTGCTCCTATGATGCTGCTTGGCCTGCTGTGTTCATCCAGCCCCACAACTTGTTATCTCGGATTCTCCAGCATCTGCAGTACCTTTTATCTTTGATACAATAAAATCATTTATTGACTTTATACCTGAAGAAACCGAGCTTATCTTTCCTTCAAAAGAAACTGCTAGTGGAATTGGACAAGTCAGAGATCTTTCACAAGTGAAACAGTGACTCCGTGCAAACCAGAAGCACTCAAAAAAAGGAAAGTCAAGGAGAAACCTTTAGATCAGCAAGAAACAATCCAACAGCTACTGGGGATAAAGACTACAGAACTGTTTTCCCTCCATCCGTGTACTTTATTCTCCCCTCTTTATGTTTGTATGTCAATGTGTGTGAAAAGAGGACTTTATTGGTGGTTTACAGTTTTAACTTATTGAAGTAATTTTATTTCATTTTATTGTCTGCTAAAATCTAATTACCACAATAAATAATGATTTTTGACAAATCTTCTGGAATTTTTTGAGACTGTGACCAGTAGATGGCCATGGGTGAATCAGTAGATGTAGTGTATCTGGCTTTTGAGCAGGTTCCACACAAGACATTAATAAGCAAAATTAAAGCTCATAGTATCAGAGGTAATGCATTGACATGGATAGAGAACTAGTTAGCAGACAGGAGGCAGCGTGTTGGAATAAATGGATCCTTTTCAGATTGGCAGGCAGTGATGAGTGGGGTAACGCAGGGTTCAGTGTTGGAGCACCAAAAGTTCACAACATACATTAACGAATTGGACAAAGTAATTGAATGCAATATTTCAAAGTTTGCAGTGGCATTAAGCTGAGTGGCAGTATGTGCTGTGAGGAGGATGCTAAAAGGCTGCAGGGAGACTTGGACAGACTGACTGAGTGAGCAAATACTTGGCAAATGCAATCTAATGTGGATAAATGTGAGGTTATCCATTTTTGTCACAAAAATAGGAAGGCCGATTATTATTATCTGAATGGTGGCAGTTTAGAAAAAGGTGAGATGCAATGAGACCTGGTGTCACAGTGGAACCATCGCCGAAGGTTGGCAGCAGGCAATGAGGAAAGCTAATGGCATGCTGGCCTTCATAGTGAGACAATTGGAGTAGCAGAGTGAGGATCTCTTGCTGCAGTTATACAGGGCCTTGATGAAGCTACACCTTGAGAAGTGTGTGCAGTTTTGGTTTCTGAGTCTGAGGAAGGACATTCTTGCTATTGAGGGAGTCCAGTGAAGGTTCACCAGACTGATTCCCAGGATGCAGAACTCATATGTGCAGAAAGATTGGATTGACAGGACTTGTACTCGCTGGAATTTAGAAGTATGAGAGGAGATGTCATAGAAACATAAAAAATCCTGATGGAACTGAATGGGCTAGATGCGGGAAGAATATTCCCAATATTGGGGAAATCCAGAACAAGGGATCATAGTCTAAGAATAAGGGATAAGCTATTCAGGACTGAGCTGAGGGAGAAGAGGTAACACACTGTGGAGCTGGAGGAGCACAGCAGCCAAGCAGCATCAGAGGAGCAGGAAATTTGACGTTTCAGGTTGGGACCCTTCTTCAGAAATGGAAGAAGAATTTCTGAAGAAAGGCTCCGACCTGAAATGTCAACTTTCCTGCAACTCCGATGCTGCCTGGCCTGCTGTGCTCCTCCAGCTCCACACTGTGCTATGTCTGACTCCAGAATCGGCAGTTCTTACTATTTCTGAGATGAGGAAGAATTTTTTCACTCAGAGTTGTGAGCCTGTGGAATTCTCTCCCACGACAAGCTGCTGGGGCCAGTTAATTGGATATATTCAGGAGGGAAGTAGACGTGGCCCTTGTGGCTAAGGGGATCAAGGGGTATGGACAGAAAGTGGGAGTGGGATACTGAGATTGCATGATCAGCCATGATCATATTGGGTAGTGGTGCAGATTCAAAGGGCCAAATGACCTACTCTTGCACCTATTTTCTATGTTTCTATGTTTCTATTACATGTAGAAACCTGGTCCATGCTTTCTATCAACCTCGGTCTAAAACTCAGGTAGTTAAGGGATTTTGCATATTTCCCTCAAATATTTTAACTTTTGTGATGACTCCAGAAAGAGTGGGGTTTGATTTCCAGTGCACCACCTCAGAGAATTGTGACAGTGTTGAATAGATGAATTTAGGAATTATAACATTATATCCCTATCTAATCGATGACAGGAGTACAACTTGGTAAAGCAGTACATGGGGATCCCTTAAATCATCCTGAAAATGTACTTCACACTGAATTGATAGCATGGCATGATCTGCAGCTATCACACTGTGAACTCCACAAACATAAATTTGAGACTTGGGTCACGTAGTACTGAAGTACTAAAGAGTTGAATGAACTTTTATTGCAGCTCCTGGTATTTACATTCACAGCCTATAATTACAGGTGATTGGATGTCTGGGCTCCAGCTAAGCAATTTGGATGCATTATAGCACTCTTCTTTCAACATGTCATACTGTAAGAGGCACTGCTCAGTTAGATGGAGAAAAGCTTTATGTCATTATTTTATATTCCATGATATGGCAATGACATCAAGAGCACTGGAACATCTAACTTTCTCCTGTCAGATTCTGGGGTAATAACAGAAATGTGGAGACTGAAAGCTTTGATGCAGTCATATAATAAAGTTCAAGTCACTGGGGAAGAAATCTGGATCACATTGAGTGAAACAGCATATCGCATATCTTCTGAATGATATAACACACCTACAGCCCAAAAAGATCACTGCAAAGCTATCTCTCCACATCTGCTGAATTAGAGAAAGCAACAGTTCAGAGAGGTTTCTCAACATCGTCCTGGAATGCGGTAAGTGATGATCTTATGCATACTCCATGTGTAGCCTCCGGTACCTGTCTGGTATCTCAGATTTACTGAGCAGGTAATGGAAAATTCTAGTCTTACAGCTTCGGTACAGCTCAAAACATAGAATTAAATTAACACAGAACAAAACAAAGAGTAAAACAAAAATCCTATGGTTTACACAGCTCAAAATATAAGCAACGAGAAAACTGGTTGACACTGGAACATCTAACTTTCTCCTGTCAGATTCTGGGGTAATAACAGAAATGTGGAGAATGAAAGCTTTGATGCAGTCATATAATAAAGTTCAAGTCACTGGGGAAGAAATCTGGATCACATTGAGTGAAACAACATTTTTGCAGCCGAGGACTAAATACATGCTATTAGTCAGAGCTTTATCTTCTTTCATTTATTAATTCTCATGTGATGTAAGATGTGTGCTCTATTTATATTTTAATACTACTTATTTTTGAGTTTGGAGAATTGAATTTTAAATTAGTGACATAAGGGCTCTTCTGCGTCTTTGAATTGGTCTAATGATTAACTTGCAATTATTTCCGTAGTCATGGTGATTTCTTTTAGAAACAACTTGACACAGAGGCAGCTTTCTGAATTAATGTTTTTTTTTACACTTATTTGGAGAGTTTACAACAGAGCAAGGTAAACAATCGTACATCTGGGTTTCTGTTAGAAATTTCTGGATTTGGGTCTTTTAAAGCATGAAAATAAAGACTTTTGTTTCAGCTTGGGATAATTCTGCAGACATCCTTGGATGAAGATGCATGTATCAAACAGTGCTTCTGAGGGAGATGATAGTCAAAGTAGATTACTTTAAAATGAAGAGTTTACTAGAAGTCCCAGACTAGAAGTGTTTCATCACAGATGTATGAAATCTCCAAGAAGGATTGCCAGACTGGGAGTGGAAGTCACAGTTAAATTACGTCTATTGAGATGTCAGAGAATTTTTTTTTCTCTGGTGTGAATAAGTTTTTGAGAGCTGGAAAGGAGTGTTTTAGGATTAGTGAGATTATATGTTACCGTCTGTTTCAAAGTCTGTAAACTTGTGTTACATGCAAATAGTTTAAGTTTATTCTATTTTATCTTTATTGCTTTTACTTAATAAACTGCTGCTTCATTGGTGAAACCAAATTGGCAACATTGCAAGCTTGTGTTTCAGTGAGACATCACCTTATTAAAACCAAACAAAAAAAATCAATTTATCTCATTCTGACATCTGACTTGTCCAGTAATAACATCATCTGGGACATAACATGTGCCTCATTTTTGTTTCTTCATTCATTGGATGTGAGCATTGTTCGCAAAGCCTGCAGTTATTGTCCATCTCTAATGACCCTTGAGAAGGTGGCAGCAAACTGCCTTCTTGAACCACTGCAGTCTACCCAGCATAGGTATACGCACAGTGGTGTTAGGAAGAGGGCTCCAAGATTTTGACCCGGTAACAATGAAGGAACAGAAATATCCCAAGTTGGGATGATATGTGAGCCAGAAGAGGACTCATAGGTGATGGCCATGCACTTGCTACCCTTATTCTTCTTGGAGATAGAGTTCATAGGTTTAGAAGGCGCTCGGTGCTGCTGCAGACCATATAGTAGATGGCAAATAATGTTGCTGTCACTGTGCAATGATGCGGTAGGGAATCAAGGTGTAAGGAGGTATATGGACTGCCAAATAAACATTGTTTTGTCCTGGATGGTGTTCAGTTTCTTGAGTGTGATTAGAGCTACACTCATCCAGACAAGTGTAGGTATTCCATCACAATCCTGATAGTGACTTGTAAATGGAGACAGGAGGTGAATTACCCACCACAGAATTCCTAGCGTCTGACCTATCTTCTTGACACAGTGTTTTATGGCTGGTCCAGCTAAATCTCTAGTAACTTCTCCACAGGATAATGCTTGGAATTCAGCCATCATAACACCGTTGAATGTTGAATGGAGAAGTTTAGAGTCTCTCTTGTTGGAGATGATCATTACCAGTTGCTTTTATTTCATCAGATGTGGGTTCCACTGGCAAGGACAGCTGTTGTAACACATCCTATTTGCCCTTGACCTGAGTAGCTTGCTAGGGCAATTCAGAGAGTACTTACAAGTCACATCATTAAGAGCTTGGAGTCACATGCAGGCAGACTACAGGTTTCTTTCCTAAAGGGCATTTAGTGAACCAGATAATTTTTTACAACATTAGTACATGGTTACCATTTTTGAGTTTGGCTTTCAATTCCATACTTATGAAGTGAATTTAAACTCAAGTTTTGAAACTGGTTCCTGGAACACTAGTCAGTGAGGTTGTAATCCAGAATTTCAGGCTAATATTCTGGGGAATGTGGGTTCAAATCCCCCCATGTCAGATGAGGAATTTTAAATTTAGTAAAATCCTAGAATGAAAATGCTTGTCTAAAGGCATCCATGTAACCACTGTCAATTGTCAAAAAACCCATCTGATTTACTAATGTCCTTCATGGATGGAAATCTGTAATTCTTCCCTGGTCAGGCCTGCATGTTACTCCAGACTCATGTTACTCCATGTCAATGACATGGACTTTTACCTATCCCTAGGACAAATAGCGATAGGCAACAAATGCTGGCCTCGCCACCAACACCCATATCCCAAGGACAAATTAAAAAAAGGCAAGATCACACCAAATCATGATGTTAAGGAAAAGCTTGTTATCCCATCCTTAGATAACAAGGTGTAGAGCTGGATGAACATAGCAGGCCAGGCAGCATCAGAGGAGCAGGAAAGCTGATGGTTTGCATCTGGGCCCTTCTTCAGAAATCACCAGACCCGAAACGTCAGATTTCCTGCTCCTCTGATGCTGCTTGGCCTGCTGTGTTCATCCAGCTCTGCACCTGGTTATCTCAGATTCTCCAGCATCTGCAGTTCTTACTATCTCCTATTAACTCTGAATGAGTTTTATCCCATCCTTAGCTTTTTTCAGTCCTATGAACTCTGTTTACCGATTAAAATGCCCTTACTAGTGGAATAGTTAATCCCTATTAATGAAAGTTAATTGTGATGTTAACATTGTTACAAATTTGTTTGAACTTTCTCCGTTCTGAGGAGAAGAATGCTAGTTTCTCCAGTCTTCCACAAAATTGAGGTCCTCCAGCTCTTGAACTTCACTAGTAACTCTCTCCTGCACCTCTCTAAGGCATTTCTCTGAAGTGTGGTGCCTAGAAACATGGGAGCAGCATGGTAACTCAGTAAATAGCACTGCTGCCTCACAGTGCCAGGGACTCAGGATCAATCCTACCTTTGGAGTGTCTGTGTGAAGCTGCCATATTCTCCCTGTGTCTGTGAGTTTCTTCTGGGTGCCCTGGTTTCCTCCCACAGTCCAAAGATGTGCTGGTTAGGTGAATTGACCATGCTAAAGTGCCCGTAGTACCCAGGCATCTGCAAGTTAGGTGGATTAGTCATGGGAAATACAGTGTTACAGGGATAGGGCGGAATGCTCTTTGGAAAGTCTGTGTGGATTTGATGAGACAAATGGCCTGTTTCCCACTGTAGGGATTCTAGAACTGGACACAATACTCCACCTAGCCTATTCAGTAAGTATAAATGTCTAAGTTATCCGGCTCACTCTTATGTTCTACACCTTTAATAATAAAGTTAAGGATTGCATATTTTTAACAACCTTCAAAGATGTGTGTGCATACAACCCCTGGTGGTCTCTAATCCAGTTCCCTTTAAAATTGAACTATTCATTTTACATCTGTTCTCCTCAATTTTTCCATCAAAAGGAATTACTTCACACTTATCTGCATTAAATTTCATCAGCCATGCATGAGCTGATGGGCTCTGTGACAGAATGGTATGGTGGAATTGTAATGATTACCTCAGTTAGTCCCCAGATTCCGAATTCCTTGTTTTAGCTGTGGAGGTACATTCTGAATTCAATGGGGTCAGAATTCCAATAGTCTGACAGTTATTTTAGGAACTGGATGAGGACCACCCTCAGTGTTGGCTCTTTCAACTTATACAAGTTCATGTAAAATTTATTGCAGAGGAACCGGTCCACCACACTGTTTATGATCTTCACCAGGTTCCTCCCACCACTCCTCACTACATCCTTTAGAACCAGCAAAGGAAATGTCTTTGAGACTTCAAAAAGCTCTAGTTAGGCCCCATTTGGAATACTGTGTCCAGTTTTGGGCCCTACACCTCAGGAAGGACATACTGGCACTGGAGCGTGTCCAGCGGAGATTCACACGGATGATCCCTGGAATGGTAGGCCTAACATACGATGAACGGCTGAGGGTCCTGGGATTGTATTCATTAGAGTTTAGAAGGTTGAGGGGAGATCTAATAGAAACTTACAAGATAATGCATGGCTTAGAAAGGGTGGACGCTGGGAAGTTGTTTCCGTTAGGTGGGGATACTAGGACCCGTGGGCACAGCCTTAGAATTAGAGGGGGTCAATTTAGAACGGAAATGAGGAGTCTTTTCTTCAGCCAGAGAGTGGTGGGCCTGTGGAATTCATTGCCACGGAGCACAGTGGAGGCCGGGACGTTGAATGTCTTCAAGGCAGAGATTGATAAATTCTGGATCTCGCAAGGAATCAAGGGCTATGGGGAGAGTGCGGGTAAGTGGAGTTGAAATGCCCATCAGCCATGATTAAATGGCGGAGTGGACTCAATGGGCTGAATGGCCTTACTTCCACTCCTATGTCTTATGGTCTTATGGTCTCTAGCATTCCCTAACAGATACAGGCTGGCTGTCCCCATTATGGTGATGACCTACTAAGGACAGAATCTCCACCTCAATGTATGGTTCAGAGTTCCAATGATAGGAAAGGGACCCCATGGATTGTGAGATCCAAATGTCAAAAACTCAATTCAACACACAAAGTCATTGTCTCAAATAGAAAGCTGACCAAGTGGATCTCAAGCTGAAATATTAGGACGATAAGATGATAAGATATAGGAGCAGAACTAGGCCACTCAGTCCATCGAGTCTATCCTGTGCATTCTCCTGCCTTCTCCCCACAACCCTTGATCCCCTTACTAATCAAGGACCTAACTAACTCTGTCAAAAATACACCCAATGACTTGGCTTCCACCTTCTGCAGCAATGAGTCCCACAGATTCTCCATATCTGGCTGAAGAAATTCCTCCTCCTCTCAGTCCTAAAGGTCATCCCTTCACTCTGAAGCCGTGCCTTCAGATCCCAGTCTCTCCAACTAGTGGAAACATCTTCTCCATGTCAGCTGTATCCAGGATTCTCAGCATTCTGTAAGCTTCAGTCAAATCTGCTCTCATCCTTCTAAATGCCATCAAATACAGACCCAGAGATCTCAAGCACTCCTCATACGGCAAGCCTTTCATCCCCAAATCATTCTTGTAAATCTCCTCTGGAAGTCCTCCAAGGCCAGAAAATCCAACAACTAACACAAGGACAGCTTGACATGCTCCAATCTACATCAGGAAATGATGCTCAGCTTTCCAAATAATTAGAAATGAAGGTAAAATTTCTGAAAGGATTGCACATGATAAAAAGATTCCAATGACCAGTGATTCGTGTTACCTGAACTGAATAATGCAGTTTTACACACTTGCTGTTTTATACAGGAGGAAACTTGCCAATTAAATCATTACCTTTGTCATCGGTGTACTGTTCCACATGTTCCTGCACTTCATCTTGAGAGTGAAACTCAGGTTCCCGGCTTTGTTGAGTGTCAGAAACAGAGTCCAGGTGTTGTTCCATCTGCTCTGAAGGATGTAGTGCCTGTATTTCTTTTAGTGGTTTAAGCCTACACAGGGAAATGGGAAGGAGAAAAATGTGCTTAAAGATGCTGCATTTGCATTAAAATAATCCTACAAACAAACCTGAGCAAAAATGTTTCAAAGTTGCCAAACTTACACTATTTTTAGTGAGAAATCTTCACATGCTCTTTATGAAATTAAAAGATTGTTTCAGATACTAAGACCACATATTTCCATCTAAGTTTGAGCAAGAATGCAAAGGACAGTTCTGATTTTTAATATGAAATGGATTCTACTTAAACATAATTGGTTCAATCAAAAGTTTGTGTGCAGTTTTGGTCTCCTTATCTGAGGAAGGATGTCGTTACCATTGAGGGACTGTAGTGAAGATTCCTCAGATGGCAGGACCGATGTGTAAGGAGAGACTGAGTCGGTTTTAGAAGATTGAGGGTGGAATATGAAGGAACAAACAGGCTAGATCCAGGAAGGATGCTCCTGATGGTAGGGAGTCCAGGAGTCCATAGTTTTAAGGATAAGGGGAAACCTTTTGGGGCTGAGATGAAAAGAAATTTCTCACCCAGAGAGCGGTAAGCCTGTGGAATTCACTACCATGTAATGTGGTTGAGGCCCCAGCATTACATGTTTTCAAGTGTGAACATAGTTCTTGTGGCTAAAGGGAGTAAGGGATATGGTGAGGGAGGGAGCAGGATGAATTTGGACAAACCTGGTTTGTTTTCTCTTTAACGTCAAAGGATGAGGGGTGATCCGATAGAAATTTATGAAATACGAGAGGCATGGATAGAACAGATAGTCAGAGTCTTTTTTTTCCCAGGGTAGAAATGTCAATTACTTGGGGACATTAGTTTAAGGTAAAAGGGGCTAAGATTAGAGAATTTGTGAGAGACAAGTGCCTATATTCATAAAATTGCCATATATACACAAAGACAAACAAAACAACATTGGTTTTCTGAGTGAATGGAAAAATAAAAGGGGGGACAACAGTTCAATAGCACCAGTTTGCAGGATTCTCTAAAATGATCCTTTTGTTTGCCAGGAATTTCTGTTCTTCAATTTCCTTTTTCCAGGCTCTTTTCACTTCTTCATAGAAAGCATAGGACGACTGGTAAACTAACTACAAAGTCTTACAGTTACTGAATAAAGAAGACTGCTTTCACACCCAATAGCTGTTCAGCCGCCCATGAATCAATCAGGAAGTTGACATCAGACTGATGATCTTTAGCATCAATATCTGGTCACAACTGTATAAACTCATCAGCCACTTCTTGCTGATGATACCTCACTTTGCACACATCCCTGGTGTTGTGCCACCTACAAACAAGCTCCCACTACTGCTTGAACAAAGCAGCAATGTAAGCTTCGCACACAATGAGTGTCAGTAACTTGTTTTATGATTTGCAGCAAGTCTTTCCATAGTCATTTGGTTTTAAAACAATCCTTTTTTTCCATTTTAGTCCATAATCAAAACTAAAAAACATAAATTGACACGATGTTTACATGCTTCCATCAGCAATGATTTCCGCTTTTTGACATCTACATGAAAAGTCATCCTAATCCCATGTGCCATGTCCAGCTCCCAAACATACCATCTGATTCCAATCCAGTGTGTGCTACAGGAGTCTTTCAGTGTCAGGGGGAGATATTCTGGAGAAGACAGAGAAACAGAAAGACACACACCGACCAAGGGACAGAGAGCAACAGAAAGATGTTTGGATTCCCAACAGGCATCAGATCAGTTAGAGACAAAAAAATTGCAGATGCTGGAATCCAGGGTAGACAAACAGGAGGCTGGATGAACACAGCAGGCCAAGCAGCATCTGGAGGCATCAGATCAGATCAGGCTTTGACTGAAAATTTAAACATTTTATTGTTTAATATGTTTTGGAGGGTACTCAAACAGAGTGATGTAGAGATGGTAAATGAGTAGATCTCCCAGCCTTATGACCCTCAAGGTGAAGTCTGGCACGGTCTGGAGCCATGGCCTGGTGCAGAGCGGAGGCTAGGTGACAGCGTGGTGTGGGCTGGAAGACCATTGATTTGGACGTTTATTTTTGTAATGCTAAGCATTTTATTTCTCTATTTTCTAAGAGCTTGTAACTGAAGAAACTGTGCCTAGATACCTTTATAGCTAAGATGACATTGTAAGTGGTGATGTATAAACTGTTCACTGTACTCATTGAGTATATGTAACAATAAAGCTAATTCAAAACATTCAAGAAATTAAACACATGTTCCAAAACTGGGTTTCATCACAAAGTATGTGATACGCAACAAAACACAAGACTTGTTTCCAGTCATCCTTACCCCAGCCTTATATAATCTTGTACAATCTATCAGCATTTCTTAAAACTTTACCTTGTACCAGAATTTTACACTGGAACAATACAACTGCAATTGCACAATTGGATCCACAAATCTAAATAATCTTTGCATTAAATGGTTAATATTTACATTAAACATTTCAATGAATTTTACTGGATTTTGAACACAGGAACATACAAACAGGAGTAGGCCATCTAGCCCGTTTAACATGACTGCACAGTTTAATAATAAGGAAAAAATCACTTAACACTGATTTGAATAGATGTTTCTTCTGTTGGAATCAAGTTAACAGCAATCACTGACCAGGTTTCTTGACTTAACATGAACTTTCGTTTATTACAAGTAAGCAAATTCTAATCACGTGTAAACAGAAAATAATATATTACCGTCTTTACGAGCCATATAAATTGTAAAGGGGCTTCACATAAGCGATTCTGTAAGAACATTCTCCCTCATGGTGAATCTAGATCTAGTCTCAAAAGGATGCGCAACAATTTAAGTAAAGGAAAATCCCTTAGTATCAGTACTGTGTGATTTCTCCCTTGTCATTAAACCGTGCTCTCATGTTGTGGATTCACAAATCTTTTACTCTTGACGCATAATTATTTTCTTCCCTCCAATGCAAGATAATTTACATCCTCCTTCACATGTCATTCTCCAGCTAGGCATCTTAGGCCAACTAACATTTACCAGTCGCTATCACTCCCAGTTTCTTATTAAAATAAAAACGCTAAAGTGTACTTATGTAAAACACCACAACATAAATCAAACCATAACATCGGAATGATTAAAGCAGACTTCAGCCTAGGGGTTTATAATAACTGACTGCTGAGATGGCAGTTGCATTGATTTTGATTTTTTTAAAGCTCCCTAAATTCTGGAAAAGTCCCATCAGAGTGATGGAGGCAGAAACTACAGGCCAGTTAGTGTAACATCTGCCTTAGGAATTATGTTGGAATCTAATATTATTGATGAAAAAGACAAATATTTTGTTGAAATTTTTCATCTTGCATTCATCAGGACATTTTGCAACACCAATTCAAGGGGAAAGCCGACATTTATACTGCATGAGAGGACAATGCTTTTGGTTGGCATGTAGACTCTGATTGGCAAAAACAAAAACAGAAAAAAAGCTTAGTAGGTCTGGCAGCATCTGTGGAAAGAAAGCAGAGTTAATGTTTTGGGTCCAGTGACCCTCCTTCAGAAGTTGTCTGATTGGCAGGGGTAGTGCCATGGAAAATGCACCCATTAGTGCTGATTGACAGTTAATTGCCAAGCTTTGTTTACATTCTTAACCCAGGTACGTTAGCTTTGACTAATCAGGGTGTTGCACTGAGAAATGAACGAATGAATGGCTGTCAGCTGTTCAGTTAAGTTGAAACAGATATAATTCTATTTTATTCATTCATGGGATATGGGGATCGCTGGCTGGTCCAGCATTTATTACCCATCCCTAGTTGCCCTTGAGAAGGTAGTGATGAGCTGCCTTCTTGGACTGTTGTAGTCCATGTGCTGTAGGCTGACATACAATGCCCTTAGGGAGGGAATGCTAGGATTTTGACCCAGTGACACTGAAGGAACAGTGATATATTTCCAAGTCAGGATGGTGAGTGGCTTGGAAGGGAACTTGCAGGTGGTAGTGTTCCCATATATCTGGTGCCCTTGTCCTTCCAGATGGAAGTGGTCAGGAGTTTGGAAGGTTCTGCTGAGTATCTTTGGTGAATTTCTGCCATGCATCTTGGAGATAGTACACACTGCTGCTACTGAGCGTCGGTGTGAAGGGAGTGGATGCTTGTGGATGTGGCACCAATCAAACGGGCTGCTTTGTCCTGAATGGTGTCAAGTTTCTTGAATGTCGCTTGAGCTGCAGGCATCCAGGCAAGTGGGAGAGTATTCCATCACACTCCTTACTTGTGTAATGTAGATGGTGGACAAGCTTTGGGGAATCAACCATTTCTTGATATCACATGGGGTGACTAAAAATGGCTGAAGATTGGTATCTGTGATGCTGAGGACCACTGGAGGAGGCCGAGATGGATCATCCACTCCACACCTCTGGCTAAAGATTGCAGTGAATACTTCTGTCTTATCTTTTGTACTGATATGTTGTGCTCTCTTATCATTGAGGATGGGGATATTTGTGGAGTTGTTTAATTGTCCATCACCATTCATGACTGGATGTGGCAGGACTGCAGAGCTTAGATCTGAAATTCTGGTTGTGGGTTTGCTTAGTTCTGTCTATCACTTTCTGCTAATGCAAGTTGTCCTGTTGGGCGGATTCACCAGGTTGACACCTCATTCTTAGGTACCTAATATGTCCAACAGAAGAGGGTGGAAGAGACTATAACCAGGTGGGAGGGGTCTTTGACAGCAGGAAGTATAGACGGAGTCAATTGGTGGAAGGCCGGCTTGCACTATGGACTGGGTTGCATTCACAATTCTCTGTAATTTCTTGCCGTCTTCGGAAGAGTTGTTGCCATACCAAGCTGTGATGCATCTGGAAAGGATGCTTTCTATGGTGCGTCTATGAAAATTCGTAAGAGTCATTGCGGACATGCCGGATTTCCTTAACTTTCTGAGGAAGTAGAGGTACTGGTGTGCTTTCTTGGCTGTGGCATTAACATGGATGGGCTAGGACGTATCATTGGTGATATTTATTTCTAGGAACTTGAAACTCTCAACCATCTCCAACTTAGCATCATCGATAGTCAGGGGCGTGCCCTCCACTCCACTTCCTGAAGTCAATGACCAGCTCCTTTGTTTTGCTGACTTTGAGGGAGAGGTTGTTGTCTTTACACCATGCCACTAAGCTGTCTATCTCTTTGCTGTACTCTGTGTTATTGTTTAAGATTTGCCCCATTACAGTGGTGTCATCAGCAAACTCATAAACTTATTACTCTGTCAGGCTGTTGCTTGACTGTTCTATGAGGCAGCTCTCCCTATTCTAGCACTCAACCCCAGATGTTAGTAAGGCATTTTTTGCAGGGTCGACAGGGCTGTTTCTGCCATTGTCTTTTCTGGTGCCTAGGTGGATGCCAGGTGATCCAGTCGGTTTCATTTCTTTGAGACTTTGTAGCAACTGATACAATTGAGTCACGTGATAAGCCATTTCAGAGAGGAATTGAGAGTCAACCACATTGCTGTAGGTCTGGAGTCATATGTAGGCCAGACCAGGTAAGATGGCAGATTTCCTTCCTGAACAGCATTAATGAACCAAATGGGTTTTTCCCAACAATCAACAATGGTTTCATGGTCATAGATAATTTCTTAATTCCAGATATTTTTCATTGAATTCAAATTCCACCATCTATAGTGGCAGGATTCGAACACGGGTCCCCAGAGCACTAGCTGAGTTTCTGGATTAATAATCTAGCGATAACACCACTAGGCCATTGCCTCCCCTACACATACATGTTCTTTGTGCTTGCAAACAGCACACCCCTGTGAATAAAGATATGCATTTTTGGAATACACACACATGTGCTCCACTGCAATCCTGACTGTCAATCCTTATTGATTGTCAGAGTGAATTCTTTGTACACTCAGGGTACCCAGCAAATTTTATCCAATTACATAATCACATCTAATGTTGGATACTGAATTGCGAGTTTTGCAACATGGACCGTATGGGTACAGTCAGTACCTTGCTTATTGCAAACAGCCAGTGGGGTATGCTGTTTGATATGGTTTGCAAGTCAGTGAGATGTATGGACTATATAATGTGCATCACACAAGCAGAGAAATTTATATTCCATGTTACTCATTTTTGTGATAGGACATCTTATTGGCCAGATGCCGCCATACTCTCATGGCAATAGAAGCAATAGCACATTTATAGGAAATGAGCAGGAATTTAAGATCAGATACTGCGCCTCACACAGTGAACTCATGTTCACAATTTACATTCACAATCTTAACTCAGAAATCGGAAGTACAATATCAGATTTGCAGGTGACATCAAGTTGGGAGGCATAGTTCACAGAAGGATAGATTCACAAGCACATAAGCTGGCAGGATGAGTGTGTAATTGACAAATGAGTTACAATATTGATAAGTGTGAGGAGGGACATTTTGGCATTAATACCAAGGAGGTCAGTTGGCATTCTCAACTCTGAATCAAAAGATTCAAGTCTGATTCCAGGACTTGAGTACTAAACCAAGCTGTCACTTCAGTACAATTCTGAGGGAGTGCTGAGTTGTCAGAAATGTCATCTTTCAGATGTGAAACTGAGACATCACCTTCCCTCCAGTGAACATAAAAAATCCCACAGAATTATTTTCAAGAAGGGCAGTGGAGTTCTCCATGATTACCCTTCAATCTACATTACAAGAACTTAGTTTCTGATCACTATCACACTGTTGTTTGTGGGGGCTTATTTTACACAAATTGACTGCTGTGCATCTTACACTATAATGATAGCCACATTACAAAACAACCTTAATGGCTCCAATGCATTTTGAAATATCTGGTGACCCTTAAAGATGCAATATAAATTCAGGATCTTTCCTCAAATTTTGTTTGACTAATAAGTGTAGATAAAATAGAAGAGCAGAGGGGATACACCTACAGCAGCAGCCTAATAAGGTTAATCAGGCCATAATTAAACAAACCAAAGACTGAGATTCATTTCGAGAGAGACAGCATTAAAAATAGAAAAATTAATGCTAAACCTATATTGATCTTTTCTTAGATAACAAGCATGGGGCTGGATGAACACAGCAGGTCAAGCAGCATCATAGGAGCAGGAAAACTTGACGTTTCGGGCCTAAACCCTTCATCAGAAATGGGGGAGGGGAAGAGGGTTCTGAAATAAATAGGGAGAGAGGGGGAGGCAGATAGAGGAGAGGATAGGTGGAAAGGAGGCAGACAAGTCGAAGAGGCGGGGATGGAGCCAGTAAAGGTGAGTGTAGGTAGGAGGGTAGGGAGGAGATAGGTCAGTCCAGGGAGGATGGACAGGTCAAGGGGGCGGGATGATGTTAGCAAGCAAAAAACTGTTTTTCCTCTCACCTCAAGCAAAAAAACTGTTTTTCCTCTCACCTCAAGCAAAAAACTCCCTAACCTGTTTTTCCTCTCACCTCAAGCAAAAAGTGATGCCACGCAAAGGCTGCAGGAACAGCAAATCATATTCAGCCTGGGAACCCTGCAGCCGAATGGCATCAATGTGGATTTCACACGCTTCAAAATCTCCCCTCTCCCAACCGCATCCCAAAACCAGCCCAGCTCATCTCCACCTCCCTAAC
>JAHRHZ010000279.1:5236506-5255341 GCA_024137785.1 Ginglymostoma cirratum | reverse complement strand
GTGTAGGTGGGGGGGTAGGGAGGAGATAGGTCAGTCCAGGGAGGACGGACAGGTCAAGGAGGCGGGATGATGTTAGTAGATAGGAGATGGGGGTGGGGCTTGAGGTGGGAGGAGGGGATAGGTGAGAGGAAGGACAGGTTAGGGAGGTGGAGATGAGCTGGGCTGGTTTAGGGATGCGGTTGGGGGAGGGGAGATTTTGAAGCTTGTGAAATCCACATTGATACCATTGGGCTGCAGGGTTCCCAGGCTGAATATGGTTTGCTGTTCCTGCAGCCTTCGGGTGGCATCAATGTGGCATTGCAGGAGGCCCAGGATGGACATGTCGTCTGAGGAATGGGAGGGGGAGTTGAAATGGTTCGCGACTGGGAGGTGCAGTCGTTTGTTGCGAACTGAGCGCAGGTGTTCTGCAAAGCGGTCCCCAAGCCTCCGCTTGGTTTCCCCGATGTAGAGGAAGCCACAACGGGAACAGCGGATGCAGTATACCACATTGGCAGATGTGCAGGTGAACATCTGCCTGATGTGGAAAGTCTTCTTGGAGCCTGGGATTGGGGTGAGGGGGGAGGTGTGGGGGCAGGTGTAGCACTTCCTGCGGTTGCAGGGAAAAGTGCCGGGTGTGGTGGGGCTGGAGGGGAGTGTGGAGCGGAGAAGGGAGTCGCGGAGGGAGTGGTCCCTCCAGAAGGCAGATAAGGGTGGGGAGGGAAAAATGTCTTTGGTGGTGGGGTCTGATTGCAGATGGCGGAAGTGTCGGATGATGATGCGTTGGATCCGGAGATTGGTGGGGTGGCACGTGAGGACGAGGGGGATTCTTTTTTGGTTGTTATTGCGGGGACGGGGCGTGAGGGATGAGTTACGGGAAATGTGGGAGACATGGTCGAGGGTGTTCTCGACCACTGTTGGGGGGATGTTGCGGTCCTTGAAGAATGAGGACATCTGAGATGTACGGGAGTGGAATGTCTCATCCTGGGAGCAGATGCGGCGGAGGCAAAGGAATTGGGAATAGGGGATGGCATTTTTGCAGGAAGGTGGGTGGGAGGAGGTGTATTCCAGGTAGCTGTGGGAGTCAGTGGGCTTGAAGTGGACATCGGTTTCTAGGTGGTTACCCGAGATGGAGACAGAGAGGTCCAGGAAGGAGAGAGAAGTGTTGGAGATGGTCCAGGTGAACTTCAGGTTGGGGTGGAAGGCGTTGGTGAAGTGGATGAACTGTTTCAGCTCCTCGTGGGAGCACGAGGCGGCGCCGATACAGTCATCAATGTAACGGAGGAAGAGGTGGGGTTTAGGGCCAGTGTAGGTACGGAAGAGGGATTGTTCCACATAACCTACAAAGAGGCAGGCATAGCTTGGGCCAATGCGGGTACCCATGGCCACCCCCTTTGTCTGTAGGAAGTGGGAGGAATATTGCATCCACTGTACCCGTTGTGGCTTCCTCTACATCGGGGAAACAAAGCAGAGGCTTGGGGACCGCTTTGCAGAACACCTGCGCTCAGTTCGCAACAATCAACTGCACCTCCCAGTCGCGAACCATTTCAACTCCCCCTCCCATTCCTCAGACAACATGTCCATCCTGGGCCTCCTGCAATGCCACATTGATGCCACCCGAAGGCTGCAGGAACAGCAAATCATATTCAGCCTGGGAACCTTGCAGCCCAATGGTATCAATGTGGATTTCACAAGCTTCAAAATCTCCCCTCCCCCAACCGCATCCCTAAACCAGCCCAGCTCATCTCCGCCTCCCCAACCTGTCCTTCCTCTCACCTATCCCCTCCTCCCACCTCAAGCCCCATCCCCATCTCCTATCTACTAACCTCATCCTGTACGTCCTCCCTGGACTGACCTATCTCCTCCCTACCCCCCCCACCTACACTCACCTTTACTGGCTCCATCCCCGCCTCTTTGACTTGTCTGCCTCCTCTCCACCTATCCTCTCCTCTATCCATCTTCTATCTGCCTCCCCCTCTCTCCCTATTTATTTCAGAACCCTCTTCCCCTCCCCCATTTCTGATGAAGGGTCTAGGCCCGAAACGTCAAGCTTTCCTGCTCCTATGATGCTGCTTGGCCTGCTGTGTTCATCCAGCCCCACACCTTGTTATCTGGGATTCTCCAGCATCTGCAGTACCTTTTATCTCTGTAATCCTTGACTATGGTTTCACCAGATTGCTATCTCATTCTTAAGCAAGCCTGATGGTGCTTCTAACATGGTCCTCTTTATCTAAAGACCAAAGGCCTGAATCTACATTCTGGAAATGGAGCTGTTTGCATTTTGCCATCTGCCTTAGGCACATACACCAGCTCATCAGCAGTTGAGGGCTGAACCCAAGTTAAACAGCTCACCCTAAGCCTCGCAGAAACCTCCAGGTACCCAATTTCCCAGCTGTCATTCAAGTCAATTTCACAGTTGAAAATAATTACACACTCCCAGGATCAAACATCGAATTCTGACAAAGATTTGGACCTGGTAAAGTTTTCCATTGAATAGTTTCATTGAGGGGTCAAAGGTGTGCTTTCCCTGGTTACCCTGTGTATTAAAATGCATCTGGCTAAGGAAGAAGCAGGAACCTGTGTGTCTTTCACACAGATTTATACATAATAATCTGTACAGATTATGTGCAGACTAGATTTCCCTTCTGCAGACCAGTACCCTTCCAGTTAGAAACTCGTTTTTATATATGTTTGTTAACCTTTCCCTAGTTAGCATTGCTGTTAATCACAACTTCACCATGCATATATTCATCTGATTGCCCGTCTCTCTCTTCCACAATCGTGTCCATGCCTAAGTACACCTGGAGTGAGAGAAAGAGAGAGAGTAAGAGAGAGAGAGAGAGACTGCACTGTCCATTGGTATGCTTGAGGCCTTCGATGACCAATGGACATCAGAAGAACTAGAATGCACCATTTCCCCGAAACAACATTTTAATTGAATTTGACGAATTTCCTTTGATGACTCGATGTGTTGTTACTGTGTCCTTTAGCTAATTTTTAAAATTAGTTTCTTATTTTACATATATATGGTAACATTGTGTTTACAGATTAATAAAGCAAACTCTTCTCCGCTGCCGACTTGCCTCTTCAATATTGAAGCAGGTAGTAAGGAAAGACACAATTGGCTTCCATGTGCATTAACACCTCTCAAGAAAGACTGGCTGGGTTTTTTTCTCTGTGTAGTAGAAGATAGCACAATGACCTAAGGAAGCTATTCAAGATTACAAAAGGGTTTAATAGGGTAGTTCCAAGATATTGTCATTTCTGGGGAGACTAGAATTTGGGGCTATGAAAATAGGAGAGTAACTGATCAGTCAAAAAGGAATTTAAAGGAGGAAGAGATTAAGATTAAAATATAGAATATGCTACCTCAAGAGGTAGATGAAGTCAATAGCATAGATGTGTTTAAGGATTCCAGAGCAATGTATAAGGGAAAAGGTTTTGTTGAGAGGATTAGATGGGTGGGAGGACTCGTGGTAAGCATAAACATCATTCTATTGAGCTGTACTTTCTATTAACCATACTTGTTAAAGCGGAAACTTTTTCCTCTCTCCTTCCATTTCATCCAAATCTCCTGTCTGTTAGGAATGTCCCTTCTGTAGATGGGCGTTCGAAGAGGGCAAGCACTGCTGTTAGGAACCTCTTCAGTGGGAATTGTTGGGTGAAATCCCTAAAACCAAAAGCATTGTCCATTTTAAACTTTGAATTGACAATGTAAGAATCTGATATTGAGAGCAATTATTCAAAGTTAGTAATTACCAATAAATAATGCTGCAATATAGATTAGTGATAACACAACAGGACAGAGAATTGACTTTGATACAAAGAAAAAACATGACATTGAAGTAATTACAGTAATTATCATTGCTTTTATAGTCACTTTACTATATGTCAGCCACAGGAATGCATCTTAAAACAAGGGGCTATAAGTAGGAGCAGGGGAAAAAGAATGCACTTTGTGTTCAACAAGTTATAGTGAGACAGACTTTACACTCAATGTTCTTACAAAGTTAGATACATCTATAATTTAGCCTTAGTTCAATCTTACAATTAACTTCAGTAGATTTAACAGAAGTTGATCAATAAAGTTTCTTTAACACAGAATACATGTGCTGAGGTGCTACACAGTGGCATCATTGATGGGTTTCTTCAAGGTACATTACACAGGGTGGTTAAGAAGGCATTTAGCAGACTTGCCTTCATTGCTCAAAGCTTTGAGTGTAGGCGTTGGGACATCATGTTGAGGTTGTACAGAACATTGGT
This sequence comes from Ginglymostoma cirratum, assembly GCA_024137785.1. Lineage (NCBI taxonomy): Eukaryota > Metazoa > Chordata > Chondrichthyes > Orectolobiformes > Ginglymostomatidae > Ginglymostoma > Ginglymostoma cirratum. The sequence continues at coordinate 5,251,102 of JAHRHZ010000279.1, read as the reverse complement.
GAGGCCTCTTCTGGAGTACTGTGTGCAATACTGGTCTCCCCGTTATAGGAAGGATATTAGGAAGGATATAGGAAGGAGTTCAGAAAAGGTTTACCAGGATGTTGCCACGAATGGAGGGCTTGAGATATAAAAATAGACTGGAAAGGATAGGACTTTTTTCACTGGAGCGTAGGAGGTTGAGGGGTGATTTTATCGAGGTTTATAAAATCATTATAGGCATAATAAGGTGAATGGCAAGGGTCTTTTCTCTAGGGTGGGGGACTTCAAAACTAGGGCATATTTTTAAGGTGAGAGGAGAAAAATTTAAAAGGACATGAGAGGCAAATTTTTTTCACAGACAGTGATTTTTCCATGCAATGAACTGTTAGAGAAAGTGGTGGATGCAGGCACAGTTACAACATTTAAAAGACATTTGGATAACTTCATGAATAGGAAAGGTTTAGGATCAAGAGCAGTCAGGTGGGACTAGTTTAGTTTGGGAACATGGTCGACATGGACTGGTGGACAGAAAGGTCTGTTTCCATGCTGTATAATTCTGTGACTCTATGACTCTATCTTACAGTGTTTTATGGGAAGAATGTCGTGTCTTTGAAGATCATAGCATCGTAAGAAATAAGAGCAGAACCAGAACCTTCAGCCTCTCAAGCCTGCTCTGCCATTCTCTAAGAACCTGACCTTTATTCCAGTTTCTCCCTTTCCCCCATAATCATAAAATCATACAGTGCAAAAAGGCCCTCCAACCCATTGCGTCTATACTGCCACAGCTACTGACTCTACACCAGTCCTACTTGCCAGCACTTGGTCCATTGCCTTGAATGTCATCACATTTCAAGTCATTCAAGCTATCATTAAAGGCATTGTCCATGCCCCTCATCATCTTACACGCCTCCATCAGGTGCCCCTCAACCTTCTCTGCCTCAAAGAAAACAATCTGAGCTTATCCAGCCTCTCTTCATAGCTAAGATAACAAGGTGTGGGGCTGGATGAACACAGCAGGCCGAGCAGCATCATAGGAGCAGGAAAGCTTGACGTTTCGGGCCTAGACCCTTCATCAGAAAAATGGGCATCATTGGCCATATTCTGCACTCTGTTCTGCTACACTGATGCATTCTGTATGGTACAATCTGCCTTTATACATGCAAAACAACACTTTTCACTGTATCTTGCCACATGTAACAACAATAAATCAAATTCAAACTCAAACCTCCTCTGAACTTTTTCTTGTTTTTTAGTTGTTCATGGGATCTGGGCAGTGCTGGCAAAGCCAGCATTTATTGATTATTCATAACTGTCTTAGCAGTGATCTGTCATCTTAAACACTGCAATCCTTGGGTGGAGGGGTCCATACGGTGCCATTAGGAAGGGCATTCCAAGATTTTGGTCCAGTGACACTGAAGTAACTGTGATATATTTCCATGTCAGGATGGGGAGGAAGCTTGGAGGGGAAATACTCACTGCAGAATTCCTACCATCTGATTGGCTCTTGTTGACACAGTATTTATATAGGGGGTCCAATTCAGTTTCTAGTCAATCATTAAGATGTTGATAGGGGAGATTCAGCAATGGTAATGTTATTGAACGTCACAGTAGATGATTAGGTTCTCTATTATTTTTATTCTTTCATGGGATATGGGCATCACTGCTGGGCTAGCATTTATTGCCCATCCTGAGTTACATAGAAACATAGAAGATAGGAGCAGGAGGAGGCCATTCAGCCCTTTGAGCCTGCTCCGCCATTCTTCACGATCATTGCTGATCATCCGACTCAATGGCCTAATCCTGCTTTCTCCCCATAACCTTTGATCCCATTTGCTCCAAGTGCTATATCTAGTTGCCTCTTGAATACATTCAATGTTTTGGCATCAACTACTTCCTGTGGTAATGAATTCTACAGTCTCACCATTGTTTGGGTGTAGAAATGTCTCCTCATATCAATCCTAAACGGTCTACCCCGAATCATCATACTGTGACCCCTGGTTCTGGACACACCCACCATTGGGAGCACCCTCCCTGCACCTACCCTGTTCAGTCCTGTTAGAATCTTATAAGGCTCTATGAGATCCCCCCTCATTCATCTGAACTCCAGCAAAAACAATCCCAACCTAGTCAATCTCTCCTCATACATCAGTCCCGACATCCACAGAATCAGCCTGGTAAACCTTCGCTGCACTCCCTTGAGAGCAAGAGCATCCTTCCTCAGAAAAGGAGACCAAAACTGCACACAATATTTTAGATGTGGCTTCACCAAGGCTCTGTACAACTGCAACAACACATCCCAGCTCCTGTACTCAAAACCTCTCACAATGAAGACCAACACACCATTCACCTTCTTTACCGCCTGCTGCACCTTCATGCTTACCTTCAGCAACTTATGCATAAAGATGCCCAGGTCCTGCTGCACACTCCCCTCTCCCAGTTCACAGCCATTCAGGTAGTAATCTGCCTTCTTGTTTTGGCTTCCAAAGTGAATAGCCTCACATTTATCCAAATTACACTGCATCTGCCAGTGATTTGCCCACTCACCCAACCTGTCAAGATCATGCTGAAGGATCTCTGCATCCTCATCACAGTTCACCCTCCCACCCAACTTGGTATCATCTGCAAACTTGGAGATGTTACGTTTTGTTCCCATCAATCCTGGAGATGGCGGTGCTGAGCTGCCTTCTTGAATCAGTACAGTCCATTTAATGGTGGTAGACCCACAATATTATTAGGGTGACTCAGTGACACTGAAGCATTGAGATATATTTCCAAGTCAGGATGATGAGGGGCTTGGAGGGGAATTTACAGCTAGTGGTCATCCTATGTATCTACCGCCCTTATCCTTCCAGATGATAGTGGTCATGTTCTCCAACTTGTTAGAGGTAAGACCATAATATATAGAAGCAGAAGTAGGCCATTCAGCCCATCAAGTCTGCTCCATTATTCAGTGAGATCGTGGCTAATCTGATTGTCCTCAACTCCAGTTTCCTGCCTTTTAGATGGCCATTGCCTTACACTTGAGTTGTAAGAATGTTACTTGCCACTTATCAGCCCGAACTGCGTGTTGTTCAGGTTTGGTTACATATGAAGACAAACTGCATCAGTATCTAAAATGTCACAAGTGATGCTGAACATTGAGTAATTATCCTGAAGAACTCCTGCAATGATGTCTTGCAACTGATTTTATTGACATTCAATAACCAGAGCCATCTTCCAATAACAAACCGCTGCTTCCAGAGTAAGTTTCTTCACATAGGGAAACAAAACCAACATTATTCACAGTACTCTAGGTGCATTCCATCCATTCCCTGAACATTCTAGTGATGCTTTCCTACTATTGTCGTAAGGATGATGGAGTGTAAATGTAAACTTTTTATTTGTTTTCCTAATCACTCACTGCACCTGCATGCTTTACCTGTGTGTAACTTTGAACAGTGTGCTGGGAGTTGGGTGATGAAAGGAGTTTGGAGAAGAGAGAAAGTAGCTGCTTCTTTATTTTTCATAACTCATTCATCTTGGGAGATGGTTATTCCTTGATAGGGGAAGAAGATTTAGTGAGTATCCGTTCAGTGGTTAAGGTCTATTCTGTTTCTAAGGTTTAAAATACTACAGGAACTGGTTGTACAATTAACAAAATACTGTGGAAATGAGAATAAGTAATTCAGTGAAATAAATTAAGTAGTTAATTAAAAACAGTAAGGATGACAGGATAGGTGATGTGTCACAGAAGCAGCATGTAGTAGTTCCTGGATGCCTGTATTATCCGGGACAAACACATCTACAGTGTTTCTGAAGAAGGGTCTAGACCTGAAACATCAGCTTTCCTGCTCCTCTGATGCTGCTTGGCCTGCTGTGTTCATCTAGCTCTACACCTTGTTATCTACAGTGTTCACTGCTTGAGGAGCTTCAACTCAGAGACAATGAACTTGAGGCTGAGCTGTAACTGCTACAAACCAAGGAGAGGAAATGTTATGTTGGTATGGTAGATATGGAAATAAAAGATGGAATATAATGTATGGAAATATGAGGCTATGCACTTTGACAGGAAGAATAGAGGAGTGGAATATTATTTAAATGGAGAAAAACTGTAGAAAGACTTCAGAGAGAACAGCTATACAGCTCAGTTATAAATAGGCAGCTATTTTGCCTGATGTGAGTCCAAATAATTAAGACCACAATATATCACAAGTTGTATGACTTCCAAAAAGCTTTGCTTAAAAAGAAGTTCTGATACATTTTAATTGACCTTATAAAAAGAACCATTCAGGCATCTCCATATGGTTTCAAACTAAATCCTCAAAGAAATGTTAAATATGAAGTGGTCTCAGTGATGTGGGTGATGGTGAGATTTGTGGCAGAATTAGATGAGAAGCCTGACATTAGGAGGATCTCACCACTTCTTTTATGTTTTGGCTGACCGGTAGGCACGTTTCTCACTAGACAGAGGCAAATTGCCAATTAAGTAGATTATAGCTTCCTAAATGACTCATTAACAATTTTTTTCTTTATTCATTCATGGGATGAGGGGTGTCGCTGGCTAGGCAGCATTTATTGCCCATCCCTAAATGCCCAGAAGGCAGTTAAGAGTCAACCACATTGATGTGAGTCTGGAGTCACATGTAGGCCAGACCAGGTAAGGATAGCAGTTTCCTTCCCTAAAGGACATTGCCGAACCGGATGTTTTTTTCTGACAATCAATAATGGATTTATGGTCATTGTTAGATTTTTAATTCCAGATATTTATTGAATTCAAATTCCACCATCTGCCATGGCAGGGTTGGAACTTAGGTGCCAGAACATTATCTGGGTCTCTGGATTAACAGTCCATTGATAATACCACTAGGTCATTGCCTCCCCTGTTGCACCTCATCCCATTAATACTCAACATCTTATCTTACCAAATGTGCCAAAAACACAAGACATCAAGAACTCTTAATATGGAAATCAGAGCAGATACCTGGTGACTTCAGTCACTGCTAGCTGCAAGGAGCCTCCATGTTGCTCAGCATTTCAGGGCAAGATCCACAGAACCAGTCACATGAGCCCCTCATTCATAGACATCGACATGCAACACTTGTCATTGCCTCATGAATGGCTATAAATTGAAAGATGGGCATGTGCAACAAGACCTGGGTGTTCTTGTTCACCAGTCACTGAAGGTAAGCATGCAGGTGCAACAGGAAGTCAAAAAGGTAAATGGCATATTGGATTTTATAGTGACAGGCTTTGAGTGTAGGAGCAGGAATGGCTTGCTGCTATTATACAGGGCCTTGGTAAGACCACAGTGAAATATTGTGTGCAGTTATGCTCTTGTTATCTGAGGAAGGATATTCTGGCTATGGAGGCACTGCAAAAAAGGTTGACTAGACTCATTCCTGGAATGGCAGAACTGACATATGAGGAGACACTGGATTGGTAAGAATTATACTTACTGGAGTTTAGAAGAATGAGAGGGAATCTCATAGAAACCTATAAAATTTGAAGAGAACTAGACAGGTTAGATGTTGGATGGATGTTCTCAATAGTGCGGTGAGCCTGTAGAATTCGCTACGATGGAAAGAAGTGAATGCTGAAATATTATATGATTTCAAGGAGGAAGTGAATATAACATGTGGTGCCACAGGGGTCAAAGGATATGGTGTAAAAGCAGGTACATACCATGGTCACAATGAATGGCAGAGCAGGCTCGAAAGGCTGAATAGCCTACTCCTGCTCTTATTTCTAAGTTTCTATGACCTCATAAATATATATGCAGGCTGCCTAGGGAAGTACAAACTTCCACTGCAGAGCACACTGGCAACTAGCATTGAAAGGTAGCAGCAGGAATACTTTGAACACAGGGCAGACACTCAGGTCACAGACTGACCAAGCTGTATCTCAGGGCTGCTTACTTGATATCTTGCACTCATTCACTGAGCTGCATCCTCTCAGCATGCTTTGCCTCACCTTTAGCAAATCAACATTTCAGCCAGAGTTAAAGGCTCTCTGTACTGCTGTATTGACGTCACATGCAGGCAGACTGGTTTTCATGCTTTTCAGTAGGGATCTGTCTGGAGGCAGGGGTTAAGGAGGGATAAAGGGAAGAAAGTCTTGCTGTACTTATCGCTGGATCGGCTCTATCAGAAAAGCCTCTATCAGAGACTTATTGAATGCATCCTTCAGAAAGTTTCCGACAGCTAAATGTCTCTCTGCAGTGCCAGTCTAACCTCTGATTGACTTTATGGAGTCATTGCTTGGGTCACTACACATGTTCCTGAAACTTTTTCCTGTAACTGCTCTAGTTCCTAGACCTCAATTGGCTTTCTGTGACTACTGTTTCTTTGGAACCGATGTTCATCCCCAATCATTGCAAATCGTGATAGATGTGGAGCCTCCTCCTCCAGTAAATTGATGAATTGCCCATCACCAGTCACAACTGGATGTGATGGAATTCTGCCTTCTTGAAGGAAAGATTGGGGATGGGGGCCTGATTGAAATGTACACGAATATGAGGGGCATGGACAGGATGGATAATAAGCAGAAATAGTAATAACTGCTGATTCTGGAGTCAGAGATAACACAGTGTGAAGCTGGAGGAACACAGCAGGCCAGGCAGCATCAGAGGAGAAGGAAAGTTGATGTTTTGGATCAGGACCGTTCTTCAGAAATGGGATTGACGTTTTGGGTCAGGACCCTTCTTCAGAAACCCCATTTCTGAAGAAGGGTCCCGACCCAAACGTCAACTTTCCTGCTCCTCTGATGCTGCATGAATAGTAAGCAATTGTTTCTCTTATTCAAGGGGTGAAGAACAAGGAGGCACACTTTTAAAGTGAAAGGTAGGAGGTTTAGAGAAGATTTGAGGAAAAATATTTTCACAAGAGGGTCTAGAATGCACTACCTAGGATGGTAGTTGAAGTAGATAACCTCACAACCTTTAAAAAGATCTTGAACACTTGAGGTGTCACAATATTCAAAGATATGGACCTAGTGTGGGAAAGTGGGACTATTATTGGTAGTAACATATTTTTGGCAATACAGACTCAATGGCTGAAGGATTTTTTTCTGTACTGTATGATTCTATGCTGTTGACTCGGAGTTTATACATGATTACGATCGGTTTAGATCAGGTAGACCAAAAAAAAACTGTTCCACTTGGTTATTGGTACAAGTTTACTCACATGAACCTATATGTTGGTTTAGGGCAAGAGATAGGAGGAACAGTATGTGAGGTAGAATACTTTTATACAACAAGTGATAATGACTTGCAAAGATATTTTACAAGTTATCATGGAAGAGAAGGCAGTTGAGAGAATATGTAGACTAAAATTTAATAAAGATGTGGCAGGGTGTGGTTTAGAGAGGCTAGCAATATTTAAAGCTGATAAGTCACCAGCACCAGATGTGATGCATCCAAAGATCTGAGGGAAATAAGGATGGAAATTGCAGGGCATGGATCTTAATTTTCTAATTAATCATACAGAGGGATATCACAGACTGGAGAACTGCAACAGAATTAACAGTCACTTTTGTTAAAGGCAAATTGTCTTTAACAAGCTACCTTGTGTTTTTTGTAAAGATAAACAACAGAGAGAGCAGATGATGTTAATGTGATATACATGGACTTCCTAAACACGTTTGATTAAGTGCCACATAATAGGCTTGTCAGCAAAGTTAGAATCATGGAATAAAAGGGACAGTGGTAACATGGGTGTGAAATTGTCTGGATGACAGGAAAGAGATTAGTTGTAAATGGTTATTTTGTAGGCTGAAGGAAGGTAGATACTGGGGTTCCCCAGGATGTTAGGACCTTTTTTTTCTCAATGTATATGAATAACAAAAACTTAGGTGCACATGACATGGTTTCCCAAAGACCCAACAGAATTTGGAAACCATATTTTCCAGGTTTCAAGCCAGGAAACATTTTCAGATGCAAAAGATGTTAAACAAATGCTCAAGAGCACAAAGATTATGACCAGCAGGCCATTTGGCCCCTTATGGCTGCAAATGGAATTTTGAGCTCAAACAATTGCTCACGCTAAAAATGAGAACATTAGATTTTTGTTGTGTTTTTTGTAAAATTAATTTTCTTAATAATCTGATTCTCAATGCAAAATTCAACACACGGAAAGAAAGTAGCTACTCCCTTTAGCTAACTGATGAAATGAGTGTGAAAATGCTACAAGCTGTTCCTAAGGACCAAAATATCTATGAGGCCTCTGTTCTCAGCATCTTGTATGGCTGTGAAGCTTGAATGATTTAAAATTATCAAGAAAGCTAGCGCAACAATTTCTATCTTCACTGTTTCCACACATTCTCAGCATCACAGGGTAAGACATATTTATGCATGCTATAGTCCTAAGACAGCTCTCCTAGGCATGTGGTCACTCAACAAGCAGAAGTAACTTCTGTTCTCAGCAAAGGTCTCAGTTTGATTCCTCTGCATCCCCACCTTAATGAATTTCAGGCATCACCTGACATTGAACTCTTCTTCTATCACCTTCACCTCCATGCCCATTTCTTTGGACAAGGGTCCTCTCCCTGTCCCACAGACCCTTTCCCCCACCACCAACACTCTCCCTATAGCTGGACCTCTTCCTCTGGCCTTTTACCTGCACCCAACCTATTCAATGAGAGTAGTCAAAGTGACATTGGACAACTCAATTTCTCTGACCCCCCTTACCCATTCCAACCTATCCTGAAAACTGCACTCCATGCTCTCAGATCCAACCCTCACTTTTTAATCAAGCCTGCTGACAAGGGTGGTGCTGTTCTTATCTGGCATACTAACCTCTACATTGCGGAGGCTGAGCGCCAGCTTTCAAATACCTCCTTCTATGTCCCCCGACCATGACCCCATCATGATACATAGAACTTAGAACATAGAACATAGAACAATACAGCGCAGAACAGGCCCTTCGGCCCTCGATGTTGTGCCGACCTGTGAACTAATCTAAGCCCATCCCCCTACACTATCCCATCATCATCCATATGCTTATCCAAGGACTGTTTAAATGCCCCTAATGTGGCTGAGTTAACTACATTGGCAGGCAGGGCATTCCACGCCCTTACCACTCTCTGAGTAAAGAATCTGCCTCTGACATCTGTCTTAAATCTATCACCCCTCAATTTGCAGCTATGCCCCCTCGTACTAGCCGACGTCATCATACTAGGAAAAAGACTCTCACTGTCCACCCTATCTAATCCTCTGATCATTTTGTATGTCTCTATTAAATCCCCTTTTAGCCTTCTTCTCTCCAATCAGAACAGACCCAAGTCCCTCAGCCTTTCCTCGTAAGACCTTTGCTCCAGACCAGGCAACATCCTGGTAAATCTCCTCTGCACCTTTTCCAATGCTTCCACATCCTTCCTGTAATGGGGCGACCAGAACTGTACGCAATATTCCAAGTGAGGCCGCACTAGCGTTTTTTACAGTTACAGCATGACATCACGGCTCCGGAACTCAATCCCTCTACCAATGAAACCTAGCACACCGTATGCCTTCTTAACAGCACTATCAACCTGGGTGGCAACTTTCGGGGATCTATGTACCTGGACACCAAGATCCCTCTGCACATCCACACTACCAAGAATCTTTCCATTGACCCAGTATTCTGCCTTCCCATTATTCTTCCCAAAGTGAATCACCTCACATTTATCTGCATTGAACTCCATTTGCCACCTTTCAGCCCAATTCTGCAGTTTATCCAAGTCTCCCTGCAACCTGCAACATTCTTCCACACTGTCCACCACTCCACCGACTTTACTGTCATCTGCAAACTTACTAACCCATCCACCTACGTCTGCGTCCAAGTCATTTATAAAAATGACAAACAGCAGTGGTCCCAAAACAGATCCTTGTGGCACACCACTAGTAATCGGACTCCAGGCTGAATATTTTCCATCAACCACCACTCGTTGCCTTCTTTCAGAAAGCCAGTTTCTAATCCAAACTGCTAAATCTCCCTCAATCCCATGCCTCCGCATTTTCTCCAATAGCCTACCATGTGGAACCTTATCAAAGGCTTTACTGAAGTCCATGTACACCACGTCAACTGCCCTACCCTCATCCAAGTGCTTGGTCACCTTCTCAAAAAACTCAATGAGGTTTGTGAGACACGACCTGCCCTTGACGAATCCATGTTGACTATCTCCAATCAAATTGTTGCTTGCTAGATGATTATAAATCCTATCTCTTATAATCCTTTCCAAAACTTTTCCTACAACAGATGTAAGGCTCACTGGTCTATAATTACCTGGGTCATCTCTACTGCCCTTCTTGAACAAGGGCACAACATTTGCAATCCTCCAGTCCTCTGGTACTAAACCTGTAGCTAATGACGACTCAAAGACCAAGGCCAAAGGCTCCGCCATCTCCTTCCTAGCTTCCCAGAGAATCCTCAGAAAAATCCCATCTGGCCCAGGGGATTTATCTACCTTCACACCTTCTAGGATTGATAACACCTCCTCCTTACTAACCTCAATCCTTTCAAGTCTAATAGCCCGTATCTCAGTCTTCTCCTCTACAATATTCTCCTTTTCCTGAGTGAAAACAGATGAGAAATATTTGTTTAGCACCTCTCTGATCTCCACAGGGTCCACACACAACTTCCCACTTCTGTCTTTGACTGGCCCTATTCTTACCCTAGTCATCCTTTTATTCCCTACATACCTATAGAAAGCTTTAGGGTTCTCCTTAATTCTACCTGCTAATGACTGCTCATGTCCCCTCCTTGCTCTTCTTAACTCTCTCTTTAAATCCTTCCTAGCTAATCTGTAACTTTCCATCGCCTCATCTGAACCATCTCATCTCAATGTCACATAAGCCTCCCTCTTCCGCTTAACAAGAGATACAATTTATTTTGTAAACCAAGGTTCCCTTACCTTATCACTTCCTCCCTGCCTGACAGGGACATACCTATCAAGGACACGCAATATCTGTTCCTTAAACCAGCTCCACATTTCGATTGTCCCCATCCCCTGCATTTTGCTACCCCATTCTATCCCTCCTAAGTCTTGCCTAATCGCATTATAATTGCCTTTCCCCCATCTATAACTCTTGCCCAGTGGCACGTTCCTATCCCTTTCCATTGCTAAACTAAACGTAACTGAATTACGGTCACTCTCTCCAAAGTGCTCACCTCCCACTAAATCAAACACCTGGCCTGGTTCATTACCAAGTACCAGATCCAGTGTGGCCTCCCCTCTTGTCGGCCCTTCGACATACTGTGTCAGGAAACCCTCCTGCACACATTGGACAAAAACCGATCCATCCAACGTACTAGAATTATAGCATTTCCAGTCAATGTTGGGGAAGTTAAAGTCTCCCATAATGACCACCCTGTTCCTTTCACTCCTGCCCAGAATCGTTTTGCCGCTCCTCTCCTCCACATCCCTGGAACTTTGCGGAGGCCTATAAAAAACTCCCAGCAGTGTGACCTCTCCTCTCCTGTTTCTGACCTCAGCCCATACCACCTCAGTAGACGAGTCCTCGTCAAAAGTTCTTTCAGCCACCGTTATACTGTCCTTGACTAACAAAGCTACACCTCCCCCTCTTTTACCACCTTCCCTGATCTTTATGAAAGATCTAAACCATGGAACCTGCAACATCCATTCCTGACCCTGCTCTATCCACTTCTCCGAAATGGCCACAACATCGAAGTCCCAGGTACCTATCCATGCTGCAAGCTCACCTACCTTATTCCGGATACTCCTGGTGTTGAAGTAGACACACTTCAAACCAGCTTGCTGTCTGCCAACACACTCCTATGACGATGAAATCCTGTCCATGTCCTCCCTACTCTCATCCTCCTGTGTACTGGAGCTACACCACAGGTTCCCATGCCCCTGCTGAGCTAGTTTAAATCCACCAGGATTTAATACACCAGGTTGTTGTGTCCACAACAGTCACTAATCTCATATCATTCGGTGATCATCCCCTCCACTGCCTCCAAGCTCATAACCCCCAACCCTGCACAGCCCACTTAGAGTTATAGAGTCTTACAGCATGGAAATAGATCCTTCAGTCCAACCAGCCCATGCTGACCATGTTCCCAATCTAAACTAGTCCCACCTCCCCGCACTTGGGCCGTATCCCTCCAAACCCTTCCTATTCATGTACTTATCCAAATGTCTTTTAGACATTGTAAATGTACCTGCATCCACAACGTTCTCTGGCAGTTCATTCCTACGCACGAACCACTCTCTATGTAAAAAAGTTGCCTCATATCTTTTTAACTCTTTTGCCTCTCACCTCAAAACATGCCCCCTAGTTTTGAACTCCCCATGCTATGGATTCCCTGACCTTAAATGGCTGAAGCAGATGACTGAAACTCGCCAAGCTCATGGAATATATATGGACTGTGCCCCTGAATGAGAGGACAAGAACTCCCTGATAGAAGGGGGCTCCATCTTGATTGGACTGAGAACTAGCCCCTGACATAACTATTTGGTTGAATAAATATGCAGCGTGTTTGCCATGCAGGCAGCTGACACATGCTGTACAATGTTCGACTAATGTCTTAATGTGCTGTTCCTAAAGACAACCTCACCCCCAGCAGCTGCGTAACAACAAGTAGCCTGTGTCTGTGTCTGCACAAAAGAGCACATCAATGTGGCTGCATTTGGATCTGGCTGAAGGACCAATGCACTAAAAGGTAAGGCATAGTATGGCATGGGAAGGCAAGACATCGATGTTGCAAGCATGCAGGTAGGCACTAGGTGAGCAATCGCAGCAGAGCAAGCAAGCAGCCCTGTGATCTAGTCTGACAATCTGAGCACCTGGCCCTGTGCACCTAACATCCTTGGAGCAGCCAAGGATTTGCCTTTGTGCCCTGTAATGCCAGTCTGTGTTTCCTAAGTAAATTGGAGAGAGGTGCCATGATTGTTGTGAGGTTTTGGGAAATGTTGGATGCCAGGGTGCCTGAATGAGCGGTGCATGTGGCAGGAGGCCATGTCCTGAGATGCTACTTGGTCCTGAGCAACATGGAGGCTCCTCACAACCAGTGGAGACCTGATGCCATCAAGTACCTGTTCTGACGTCTATGTCGAGAATTTTTAATGTCCAGCTTGTTTGTCATGCTTGGTAAGACTGTAGGCGGAATATTAATTAACTGGCCAGTTAATAAGGCTTTTAGCAATCTAGAGGCCCCCATTTGGCAACTTGCTGCTGCCTTGTGAGAAATTTGCCTTGTGAGAAACTCGTCTCACCACTTTCCAAATGTATAAAAAATGCAGGAAGTTGCTGAGATTTTTCAGTAGTAATTGAATCTTACCTAATTCTAATGGTGACACATCAAGTTTAGGTTTCAATTCACTTAACTTCAAATACTGAATTATCACTTTAGGCATCACATTCTTTTGAGATCCTGCTTTTACTTCTATCTTCCATTTGTTTGCTAATCCTCTCAGTGTTGCCTTAGTCAAGGATTTCAGATAACCCACTGGTATATGCTTTCCTTCCAAAAAAAATCTTCACAGCCAAAGCCATTTTGCAAGTCCAAATTGTCTAATATATTTCACAAAAAAATCTTGATTTTATGCTCAGTAAAGATACACAGAACTCCCCTAAATTCAGTGAACTTTGATCCCACAGAGCACTCTCATTTGTCACAGCTGATAGCAATGTGGGACAATTCAAAAAGGGAATAAAACTTAGCTTGAAAGACCATAGTTTAATTTTTGCTATTTGTTTACTGAGGTGGTCAGTCATTGAACTTACTCACAAGATGCTGCTAATGTACTTAAAACAAAAGAACATCAGAGTTTATGACACACAAATGAGAAAATTGCTAATTACACTGTACAATAAGTATTTTAAATGATTTTATTACAAAGATCCAAAATAAAGATTCAAACATTTTATCTTCACTCATAAAAACTTTCAAAAAACATTCCAGAAATTCAACCCTTGGTAAAGGGTTACTCTGCTTCAAGCAATTCCTTGATCAGTTGGCATAGCTGTAATTGTTTTGTGAAACTTTCCATATCTTCATCTTCTGCCTCTGGTGTTTTCTTTTAAGTCTCTCAGGACTTTTTCCCAGCCCTGATTTTTTGGAGAATATTAAACAGTTTTCTTGCTCTGACTGAACCTGCAGATTCAGACCAACCTTCTGAATGGTTCTGTCTTTCTGTGATAATCCAACCCTGTCTCTAGATACCAGTGTGTCTTTTTTATTTTGCACTGAACTGTTCACCTCATGCTCTACTCCAAGGCTATAAACCCCCAAAACGAATGCATGTATCAACAAATAGATACCCTGTCATCACGTCAAAACAAATCTAAAATCATGTCTCCATTTCACAATGTAGAAATCTAATTCAAACATAAAGTATAATCCAAGTTTCCAAATAATAATGAATTCACGTATATATCTGTTTGTGTGCATGTGTTTGTATATGCATTTGAATAATATCTTTATATATGTGGTGTGTGCATAACTCTGTGAGAAATACAGATAGAGAATGAGAGAATGGTACTGTGAAATTTAATTGCCAGTAAGATGCTGGAATCTCCATCTGTGCTTATAATGTAAATAAACCAGCACATGGAAGAGGAATATTGAGTTGGAGATAAGGAGAAGAGAAAAAGCAATTGCATAGAATAGAGATAAAAGGTACTGCAGATGCTGGAGAATCC
>JAHRHZ010000279.1:5206005-5226506 GCA_024137785.1 Ginglymostoma cirratum | reverse complement strand
CCGAAACGTCAAGTTTTCCTGCTCCTATGATGCTGCTTGACCTGCTGTGTTCATCCAGCCCCATGCTTGTTATCTCGGATTCTCCAGCATCTGCAGTACCTTTTATCTCAGAAAAAAGAACAGCTACTGATATGATGGACAGGTGGGTCAGCTCAATCAAAATCAAGATTGGCTTATTGGACTATTTTAAATATGCTGACGCTCTTAACCGGATCAGCTGAAAGCATTTGGTCTCGGGAAAGATGCTGACGTTTTTTACCATATAATAAGCATTTCTTAGAATTCCTCTGTTTGATTAACAGGGAGAAGAATGCCAGCTGGGCACTGCAATTGGAAAGAGCACAAGGGATGCGTCGGTAATCCTTTGGGTTTTTACAAAGCATTCTACTGCAATGAATCAGTTTCCAAAATCTCTCTGAAGGAAGGTTACACAAAAATAACTCAAGGCAAAATTCATCCCCATTGCCTCTAACATAGTGCTGTTTAACTGTAGTGACATTCACATAACATCTTGCTTTACGCAGTGACTTGAACCCCGCGGCATTTAATGGTCTTTTTGACTCAGAGGCATTCCAATGGGTCAAGCAAACTTATTCAAAGCCATTATTTATTAGGATTTCAGTACAGTGAGTTCAAACTTCCATCAATGCTGTATTAAGATGTGATGTGAAGGATAGGTATTCCCCGAGGTACTCATAATATGGCTTTATTTTTTAAATAATTTCCAGATTGTAGGCACACAGGTGAGGCCTTTCTGCATGTTATTTTAGTCATTCTTCAAATCCCTATCCAATATCCCTCTCATCTTCGTACAATGAGTCTTGTAAAAACAAATTACAATTACATCAGAATAATAAAAATGCCTGTAAAATTAGAAAGATAAGGTTGTTGATTTGCTCGCTGAGCTGGCTGGCTATAGTTCAGACGTTTCATCACCATGCTAGGTAACATCATCAGTGCTGCCTCCAATGAAGTGTGGTTATTCTACTCTGTATTTATATGATCCAGTCTGTTGAAGTGTTTTGTGTCATTTACAATTTTGTTTTGCAAAGGTTTGTATATGAAGTCTAATTCCACATGTTTATTGATTGCATGGGTGGAGAAACAGGCCTCTAAGAATTCCCATGCATGTCTCCGGTTGCCTTGGGCGAGGAAGGTCACATCGTCCCAGTTAAATTGATGGCCATTGTTGTCCAAGTGTACTGAAATGAGAGTAAGTTCGTTGAGTCATTTGCTGCTAGCTGGTGTTCGTGCATCCTGATGGCTAGTTTCCTTCCTGTCTGGCCAAAGTAATGTTTTTGGCAGTCTTTGCATGTTATTTTGTACACTGTGTTGGTCCTGCATGTCATGGGTATGGGGTCTTTGGTCCTTGTAAGTGTTTGTCATAGTGTCACGGTGGGTTTGTATGCTATCCTGATTCCTAGTGGTCGTAGGATTCTTGTTGTCAGTTCCAATAGTTCTTGACATACGGTAACATGGCCAGTGAATTAAGACATATTGTGTCCTCTTGGTGTTGTCTATCCAGTAGGCATCTGCGGATGAAGTTGGTGGGGTATCCATTGACAGCGAAGACCTCGTATAGGTGTTCTTCCTTCTTCTTGCGAAATTCCGGTGTGTTGCAGTGGGTTGCGGCCTGTTTGAATAGTGTCCTTACACAGCTTTGTTTGTGGACATTGGGGGGATTGCTGTGGAAATTGAGGATTTGGTTAGTGTGGGTTGCCTTCTGTATGCTGTTGTTTGGAATTCCCCGTTTGTCATTCATTCTACCCTGACGTCTAGGAATAGAAGTTGATTGTTGTTTTCCTCCTCTCTTGTGTTTCTTCTAACTTAGTACATTTAATGATGACAAACATGTCATCCACGTACCGTATCTACAGTTTTGGCTGTATGTGGGGGAGGGCTGTGCGTTCTAATCTTTGCATGACTGCCTATGTAATAAGTCATGAGATTGGTGACCACAATTCGGTTACGTTTACTTTAGCGATGGAAAGGGACAGGTATATACCGCAGGGCAAGAGTTATAGCTGGGGTAATGCAATTATGAGGCGATTAGGCAAGATTTAGGATGCATAGGATGGGGAAGGAAACTGCAAGGGCTGGGCACAACTGAATGTGGAGCTTGTTCAAGGAACAGCTACTGCGTGTCCTTGATAAATATGTACCTGTCGGGCAGGGAGGAAGTGGTCGAGCGAGGGAACCGTGGTTGACTAAAGAAGTTGAATCTCTTGTCAAGAGGAAGAAGGAGGTTTATGTAAAGATGAGGCGTGAAGGCTCAGTTAAGGCGCTTGAGAGTTACAAGTTAGCCAGGAAAGACCTAAAGAGAGAGCTAAGAAGAACCAGGAGGGGACATGAGAAGTCTTTGGCAGGTAGGATCAAGGAAAATTCTAAAGCTTTCTATAGGTATGTCAGGAACAAAAGAATGACTAGAGTAAGATTAGGGCCAGTCAAGGACAGCAGTGGGAAGTTGTGCGTGGAGTCCGAAGAGATAGGAGAGGCGCTAAATGAATATTTTTCGTCAGTATTCACACATGAAAAAGACAATGTTGTCGAGAAGAATGCTGAGATACAGGCTATTAGACTGGATGGGATTGAGGTTCATAAGGAGGAGGTGTTAGCAATCCTGGAAAGTCTGAGAATAGATAAGTCCCCTGGGCTGGATGGGATCTATCCTAGGATTCTCTGGGAAGCTAGGGAGGAGATTGCAGAGCCTTTGGCTTTGATCTTTATGTCGTCATTGTCTACAGGAATAGTGCCAGAAGACTGGACGATAGCAAATGTTGTCCCCTTGTTCAAGAAGGGGAGTAGAGACAACCCTGGTAATTATAGACCAGTGAGCCTTACTTCGATTGTGGGTAAAGTGTTGGAAAGGATTATAAGAGATAGGATTTATAATCATCTAGAAAGGAATAATTTGATTAGGGATGGTCAACACGGTTTTGTGAAGGATAAGTTGTGCCTCACAAACCTTATTGAGTTCTTTGAGAAGGTGACCAAACAGGTGGATGAGGGTAAAGCGATTGATGTGGTGTATATGGATTTCAGCAAAGCATTTGATAAGGTTCCCACGGTAGGTTATTGCAGAAAATACAGAGACATGGGATTGAGGGAGATTTAGTAGTTTGGATCTGAAATTGGCTAGCTGTAAGACGACAGAGGGTGGTGGTTGATGGGAAATGTTCATCCTGGAGTTCAGTTACTAGTGGTGTACCGCAAGGATCTGTTTTGGGGCCACTGCTGTTTGTCATTTTTATAAATTACCTGGATGAGGGCATAGAGGGATGGGTTAGTAAATTTGCAGATGACACTAAAGTCGGTGGAGTTATGGATAGTGCGGAAGGATGTTGCAGGGTACAGAGGAACATAGATAAGCTGCAGAGCTGGGCTGAGAGGTGGCAAATGGAGTTTAATGCGGAAAAGTGTGAGGTGATTCACTTTGGAAGGAGTCGCAGGAATACAGAGTACAGGGCGAATGATAATATTCTTGGTAGTGTGGATGAGCAGAGAGATCTCGGTGTCCACGTGCATAGATCCCTGAAAGTTGACACCCGGGTTGATAGGGTTGTTAGGAAGGCGTACGGTGTGTTAGGTTTTATTGGTAGAGGGATTGAGTTTCGGAGCCATGAGGTCATGTTGCAGCTGTACAAAACTCTGGTGCGGCCGCACTTGGAGTATTGCGTGCAGTTCTGGTCGCCACATTATAGGAGGGATGTGGAAGCATTGGAAAGGGTGCAGAGGAGATTTACCAGGATGTTGCCTGGTGTGGAGGGAAGGTCTTATGAGGAAAGGCTGAGGGACTTGAGGCTGTTTTCGTTAGAGAGAAGGTGGTTAAGAGGTGACTTAATAGAGACATACAAGATGATCACAGGATTAGATAGGGTGGACAGTGAGAGCCTTTTTCCTTGGATGGTGACAGCTAGCACGAGGGGACATAGCTTTAAATTGAGGGGTGATAGATATAGGACAGATGTCAGAGGTAGGTTCTTTACTCAGAGAGTAGTGAAGGCGTGGAATGCCCTGCCTGCAACAGTAGTAGACTCGCCAACTTTAAGGGCATTTAAATGGTCATTGGATAAACATATGGATGATAAGGGAATAGTGTAGGTTAGATGGGCTTCAGATTGGTTTCACAGGTCAGCACAACATCGAGGGCCGAAGGGCCTGTACTGCGCTGTAACGTTCTATGTTCTGTAGGTGTGCCATTAATCTGTTTGTATACTTGGCCATTAAAGGTGAAGTGTGTGATGAGGCATCGGTCCAGTAGTCTGAATATGTTGCCCTTGCTGATGGAGCTGGTTGGTTGGCGTTCCTGCTTCCTCTAGTAATGTGGCCAGTGTTTCTTTGGCTCGTGGGATGTCAATGGACGTGAATAGTACTGTAACGTCAAAGGATACCATAATCTCGTCGTCATTGATTTTGATGTTCTTGAGGTTATTGAGGAATTCCTGGGTTGAGTAGATAGCCTGGGGTGATCCGTCGACCAGGTGTTTCAGTCTTTGTTGTACATCCTTACTTAGCTTGTATGTAAGCGTACCCAGCCGGGAAACAATTGGTCTGAGGAGGATATCTGGTTTGTGTACTTTAGGGAATCCGTAGAAGCTGGGGGGTGGGGAGGGTGGTAGGGGGGTTGGTGTTTGAGCCTTCTGGTTTCATTTTTATGTAGTCTGTCTGGGTTATTTGTCCTGGATTCCTTTGTCTCTTCAGTGTTTGGGTGATCCTACCTCCTTGCTGCGTGTTGGGTCTATCTCCACCTGTTGGTAAGTGTCTGTATCTGCAAGCAGTGCCTGTGTTTTTTCAATGTAGTCTGGTTTGTTCATTATGACGGCTATGCACCTTTTGTCCGCTGGTAGGATTACGACGTTCTTGTTTTTCTTGAGTCCTTTGAGTGCTTTTCTCTTGAACGTGTTTAGGGCGTCCCAATTATTCCTTCGGTTCAATGCAGGAATTATAGTCTGTCAGATGGCCTGCTGAGTTTCATCCGTGAGTCCATTGTTTTTTTAGTATAGCTTCCAGAGTGACCATGAAGTCTGTTCTGTTCGCATCTCTGTGGTTATGCTTTAGTCCATGTATTAGGACAGCTTTCTCGGTTTTCTCCTTTAATTTTTCTTTCTTCTTCTTCTTTAATTTTTCTTTCTTCTTAGTTCTGGTCCTGTGTTGTTTGGTGATGATGGCCTGTTCTAGGGTTGTAGTCCATTGCTAGTTGGTAGCATTTTGGTATAATGATTTTTGGCACATAATTTCTTGCTCATATTTATGGAGCCAGTTATGGGCATCATCAATCATTACCCAAAGCATTCTGTGTTCATTTCGTTCGGCCGTTTTGTATGCCTGTGGGTTGTTGAGTGCAGGTTTGTATTTCATGCTGTGGGGCAGTACCTGGTTCCTGAGGCATTCATGGAGGAAATGAAGTTGTTTGCGGGTAGCGCTCAATCAGTTGGCAAAAGTTTTCTATGGTCAGGCTAGTTTGAGAGTGTTGCGCCCATATGTATTTATGGTTCTTGTGAAGGTTTGTAGCTCGGGTTGTGGGTGAGATTGTTGATTTGCTTACCAAGCTGGCTGGTTATAGTCCTAGCCCAAGCAAACTAGAGATATGCATGGGAATTCCCAGAGGCCTGGTTGTCCACCATGAAATCAATAGACATGTGGAATTTGACCCCATGTACAAACCCTTGCAAAAAAAGGACCAGAAATGACACAAAACACCTCAACAGACCAAATCATATAAATGCTAAGCGGAGTAGAACAACATCGCTTCATCAGAGACAGCACTAATGATGTTACCTAGCAAGGTGACAAAATGTCTGAACTATAACCAGCCAGCTCAGCGAGCAAATCAACAACCTCACCCAGAAATCTTCGCAAGAACATTAGGAAGACGAGTTTATACACATGCAACGTTGTGGCAGTGGCACCTGACTGACAAGGAGTGTTCGGGTATGTCCTACCCATGAAGAAATATCATCTATCTAACAGCAAACCACCACTCCACTAGCCCTCTCCCAAACCAACAATAAAGACCTGGGAGAGGTTATCAATTTTTACCCTATTCACTCGTGGGACAAGGCCATCGCTGTGGGGGCCTACATGTCCATTCCTGCTCCCGTTGAGAAGGTGGGGTGAACTGCCTTTTTGAACTACTATAGTCCATGCGTCACAATACCATTAGGGATGAAACTGTGCCTCAGCAGGCAAGGTCTCCTCATCAGTAATTCTGTCCCCTAAAGTAAACTAACAAGTGATTATGATGTGCTCCCACACCACCAGCCTAAATTCACACTGCCCACACACCATCCCCTACCCCCATGTGTTGTACATGCCTTCCATACTCCCACACCCTGCCCACACACCATTCATACTCTCATACCCTACCCACACACCTTCCATATCTTCACACCCTGCCCATACACCTTCGATACCCTCACACCCTGCCCACACACCATCCATACTCTCACACCCTACCCACACACCTTCCATATCCTCACATCCTGCCCACACACCTTCCACACCCTCACAACCTGCCCACACACCGTCCATACTCCCACACCCTGCCCACACACCTTCCATACCCTCCTGCTCCTCTGATACTGCCTGACCTGCTGTGTTCCTCCAGCTCCACACTGCAGTAGTGGAGGGTTGCTTCTCAGACTGGAGGCCTGTGACCAGCAGTGTGCCACAAGGACTGGTGCTGAGTCCACTGCTTTTCATCATTTACACAAATAACTTAGATGTGAACAAAGAGGTATGGTCAGTAAGTTTACAGATGACACCAAAATTGGAGGTGTAGTGATCAGCAAAGAAGGTTACCTCAGAGCACAACAGAACCTTGACCAGATGGTGCAATGGGCTGCGGAGAGGCAGATGGAATTTAATATAGATAAATGTGAAGTGCTGTATTTTGGAAAGGCAAATCAGGGCAGGACTTATACACTTAATGGTGAGGTCCTGGGGAGTGTTGCTGAACAAAGAGACCTTGGAGTGCAGGTTCATAGTTCCTTGAAAGTGGAGTCACAGCTAGACAAGGTAGTGAAGAATGTGTTTGGTCTGCTTGCCTTTACTGGTCAGTGCATTGGATATAGGAGTTCGGAGTTCATGTTGCGACTATACAGGATATTGGTTCGGCGATTATTGGAATACTGCGTGAATTCTGGTCTCCTTGCTACAGGAAAGATGTTGTGAAACTTGAAGTGGTGCAGAAAAGCTTGATGAGGAATTTGACAGGGTTGGAGGGTTTGAGCTGTAGGGAGAGGCTGAATAGGCTGGGGCTATTTTCCCTGGAGCATCGGAGGCTGAAGGATGACCTTATAGAGGTTTATAAAATCAAGAGGGGCATGGATAGGGTAAATAGACAAGGCCTTTATCCCAGGATAGGGGAGTCCAAAACCAGAGGGCATAGGTTTAAAGTGAGAGGGGAAAGATTTGAAAAGGATCTGAGAGGCAACTTTTGCACAGAGGGTGGTGCATGTATGGAATGAGCTGCCAGAAGAAGTGGTGGAGGCCAGTACAATTACAACATTCAAAAGGCATCTGGATGGATATATGCATAGAAAGAGTTTAGAGAGATATTGGCCAAATGCTGGCAAATACGACTAGGTTTATTCAGGATATCTGGTCAACATGGATGGGTTGGACTGAAGAGTCTGTTTCCGTGCTGCATATCTCTATGACTCTATGATTCAATTACATTTGACATCCTAACTGCCAATTGAATCTGCAAGTTAACATTAAGAAAATCCTAAACTAGGACTGCCAAGTCCTTTTGTGCTTCAGATTTACAAAGCCTTTACCCGTTTAGGACAATATCTTTGCCTTTATTCTTCCTAAAACACTGCTTAAGCTCCCACTTTCCCACATTGTATTCCGTCTGCCAGTTTTGTGCCACTTTCCTGGTCTGTCCAAGTCATTCTGCAGCTTCCCTGCTTCCTCAACAATACCTGTCCCTTCACTTTGTGTATTCTGCAAACTCAAACTTAGGTAAAAAAATGTAAGGTACAGCCAAAGTGTAACTACCCAAATAAACTGCCAAGATGATCAATTTGCCTAACTGCTGTTCAGACCAAAAGTAATACACATTAGTTTTCATTATTAAAAGGAAAATAACTATATACTATAAATAAATTCATTCTTTAACAAATGGCAAAAAAGAATTACTTATTAATACAACACAACTTAAACTATACCCCTTAAAAAACTTTAAATATACACATTCATCCATGAATAAGACAGGTAGAAATAGACAGTTAACACAAAAATTATAGGGGTGGAGTATAAACAGTGAAAAAGAAATTCTGCCATTCAAGAATCCAGACCACAGGGTTGGATAACTTGTTTCTCCCAGTTCTTTTTGATTTTCTTTAGTGATGGTAATGTAGTGCTATCTGCAGAGTAACCTTCGATTGATCAGGTGGGACCTTGGTCTCTTTGTGTATTAGAAATTTTTCTTTTCAGAATCTTCAAGTTTGTCTTTTTATTTATTCATTCATGGGATGTGGGTGTTGCTAGTTAGGCCAGCATTTATTGTCCAATTAATGGCAGTTAAAAGTCAACCACATTGCTGTGGATCTGCAGTCACATGTAGGCTAGGTGGCAGGTTTCCATCCCTAAAGAATATCAGTGAACCAGATGAGATTTTAACATCAACAGTAGCTGTGACAGTTATATGGGCAGAGCAACTTTAACATGGCCAATCCACCAAAGCCGTACACTTTTGGAATGAGGTGGGGAAACTGGAGCACCCAGTGGAAATCCACACAGACACGGGGAGAATGTGCAAACTCCACACAGACAGTCACCCAAGGCTGGAATCGAACCTGGGTCCCCAGCGCTGTGAGGCATCAGAGCTAACCATTGTGCCTCCATGTCATCCATCAAAGGAAGATGATTAGACGGATTAAATTTCTCTCATTTTAAATGATCATCACCTGTTAACTTGTGTGGTATAAATATTACTGGACGCACACAAGACCGAGCCTGGATATTGTCCAGATCTTCCTAGATGTGGATAAGGGCCATTTCAGTATCTGACAAATCATGAATGGTACTGAACATTGAACAATCGTCAGTGACCATTTCCACTTCTGACCTTGTGATGGAGGCAAGGTCACTGATAAAGCAGCTGAAGATGGTTGGGCCTCAGACACCACTCTGGGAAATTCCTGCAGAGATGTCCTGGAGCTGAGATGATTCACCTTCATCAACCATCTTTCTTTGTGTTGGATATGACTCCAACCAGTGGAGAGTTATCCTCTAGTTGCCATTGGCTTTGGTTCTGAAGAAGAGTCATATCAGACTTGAAATGTTAAACCTTATTCTCTCCCCAGAGATGTTGCCAGACTTGCTAAGTTTTTCCAGTATTCTCTGTGTTTGTTTCCCATTGACTTCAGTTTAACTAGGGCTCCCCAATGCCACATCAGTCAAATGTTACTTTCATGACTAGAATGGTCACTCTCACCTTAACTCTGAAATTCAGTTCTTTTATCCATGTTAAGAACAAGGCTTTAATGAGGTCAGGAACTAAGTCAGCCCCAGCTGAATCCATCTGAGCATCAGTCAGCTGACTATTTCTTTGTAAATGTTGTTTGATCACATTATCGACGACTTCACCATCAATAGGGCGGTAATTTGATTTTCCTGCTTTTTTGAGGCCAAGAGTTATGTAGGTAATGTCCCAATTTTGCAGGTAGATGCCAGTGGTTTAGCTGTGCTGGAACAGCTTGGCTATGGATATGCCTAGTTCCTGAGCACAAGTATACAGTGCTATCACCAGAATGTTATCTGAGCCTTTGCAGTATCCAGTGCTTTCACTGTTTATTGATATCACATGAAGTGAATTGAACTAGGTTAAGCCAGGTACCTTTGATGCCGGCGACCTTGGGAGATAGCCGCTCAGCACTTCTGGCTAAAGATGGATGCAAATATTTCAGCACGTGGAACTTTCTCTTCCACCACTATTCTGGACTGGATGTGGCAGGACTGCAGAAATTAGATCTGATCATTGCTTTTGGGATCAATTGGATCTATAACTTGCTGCTTATGCTGTTTTCCATGTGAATGGCCCAATGCTGTGGCTTCACCAAGTTGATACTTCATTTTTAGTTATGTCTGGTGCTGCTCCTGACATGCCTTCCTGCAAGCTTCATTAAACCAGGGTTCATCCACTGGCTTAATGGTAATAGTGGAGTTGGGGATGTGCCATGCCAAAAGATGACAGATTGTGGTTGAATACCACAATCTAGATCAGTTTGTTGTTGTTGTTGAAATATATTCCATTTACCATGGAATGTGTACCAAGTGCTACACAACAATCTGAAGATGGAACTTCATCTCAACAATTACTGTGCAGTGGTCACCCCTACCAATATACTCTTAGACATGTGTCTTTGACAGGTAGACTGTGAGGATGAGGTCAAGTATAATTTTCCCTCCTATTGGTTCCCCCACCACTTGCCACAGCAATGTACTTTGGAACTTGACCAGCTCTGTCAGCAGTAGCTCTGCTGACCCACTCTTAGCGAGAGACATTGAAGTTCCCATCTAGAGTACATCCTATGCCCTTAAGGAGTCCCAGGGCACCTTATTCATTACTGAATACAACTGAAGCCACCATCACCTCTGATTTGTTCTGCCAGTGTGACTGGACATATTAACCAGAGGATGATGGTGGTGGTGTCTGGTTCCCAACTGTGGCGTTGGATAAGGTGCAGTGGAATTCCCTGCTCAGTCTCTTTCTGCCAAGCTGATCAAATCCCGAGTATGATCATCCCAAGTGGCCAAATAAAGTTCTTCACAGTCAGCATGCTGCTACAAACACAGACAACAGGACAAGCAAGAAAGTCCAAGAGATAAAGTACTAGTTAGAATGTATGTTGAATATATCAGGAAGAAAGTGAGGGACTGAAGAACCTTGAGGTGCTTATTTTGTTAGAGGCACAATATAGAAGAAAGGTGGTGATCTAATTCAGATGTTTAAAATGATTAAAGGATTTGATGGCGTAGAAAGAAATAAAGTTCTCTGCAGGAGGAGTCCAGAACAAAGTCATGAGTGATGATAGGAAGCACTTCTTCACATAAACACCATTGAAAATCTGGAATCTGCCCCAATATCCCCTCCATTATTACCACCATGACTTCAGATGAAGCTTTAAAAACTGATTTTTGTAGGTAATTGACAGCTATGGAACTAGGGCTGGTGGGTGGAGTTGAGATACTGATCAGCCATGGTATTCCTGAATGAAGAAACAGGGACAAGACAATGAATGGATTCTTCCTGATAGGTATTCTTCTGCTTATATCAGTCTTTGAACTACCTTCTGGCTGCATAAATGACCTACTAATCCCTAACATTGGGAACTAGATCTTTCACAATACATGGAGTCGTCTGGGTTCACAACTGTGCTCCAAATGCACAGCGCTGCACATCAAATGCTTCCTGAAGGTCAAAGTATAAAGAATATCACTTAGTCATTCTATTACACTCTCAAAACTGACAGGCACACCTTGGCCTTTGTACAGACGCAGCAGACTGACTTATGTATTTTTAATTAGGAATCAAGATGAAAGGTTCACACCCATTGTGTTGAGGATGAGCGAGGTTGAAAAGGTTTCAATCAGGAATGAGTGATTTAAGAGGTGACAAATTTGTCAAAAGGGTTGGGAAATAATCAATTAAATTAGTTATAGAATCGTAGAATCCCTGGTGTGGAAGCAAGCCATTCAGCCCATCGAGTCCACACCAGTCCTCTGAACAGCATTCCACGCAGACCCATCCCACCACCCTATCCCTGTAACCCTGCATTTCTCATGGTTAATCCACCTAACCTACACATCCTTGGACAGTATGGGAAATTTAGCACGGCCAGTCCACCTAACCTGCACATCTTTGGACTGTGAGAGAAAACCCACTCAGATTTGGGGAGAATGTGCAAACTCCACACAGACAGTCACTCAAGGCAGGAGCGGAACCCAGCTCCCTGGCACTGTGCAGCAACAGTACTAATCGCCTAGCCAAAGTGTCGCCCCAAAGTCAGCAATCCAATTAGACTTTATTTCAACACGAGAGGAAGGGTACATAAAGGAAAGAATGTCTATAAGATGTCCTGAACAACCTCAGGATGTCTTGAAGCAGTATTCATCCAATCAAGCCGTTTTCAAGTGTGGTCACTGCTCTAATGAACAAAATGCAGTAGCTCATCACAGCAGTGACTCACACTATGTGGGAATTCCTATAACGTGTTCCGAAGGGTCAGATATGCACACAGCATTTTGACCCAAGGATCAATAAGAACAAGAATAGGAGTAGAAGCAGATCATATAACCCCTTGAGCCTGCAGTTTGAAGAGGGATGATCATCCACCTAAACTTCACTTTCCAACCTTTTGCTTCTATCCCTGAATCTCTGAGGGAACAATAATGTCTACCTCAGCCTTAAACATATTCCACAATGGAACATCCACAACCCTCTGGGGTAGGGAATTCCAAAGATTCACAATCCCAGAGTTGAGAAATTTGTCTTCATCTCCTAAGTCATCAGCCCTGTGTTCAGGATTCCCCATCCACTCTCTCCTCTGTCAGGTCAAGCAGATTGGTGTGGTTCTGGATTCACACGCAAACTGGACCTGGCATGGTGTTTTCCCTTCCTAAAGAGCATTAGTGAACTAGACGAGTTTTGATCTAATTTATTTATTATTGTCACATGTATCTTGTTACAAAATACAGTGAAAAGTGTTGTATGATGTTGCCACTCTCTGGCACCATTTTAAAACACAGAAAACTAAACCAAAACAAAGAATATAAATGCAGAAAAAAGAAAAAGTAAAGAAAGTTTCCAACGTCACAGACTTTCTTGTTACGTGCTGGGCCCAAACTTGCCTCTGCCATCTCCATGAATCTGGGCTGGATGCAGACACCGCAGGGAACCCAAACTCACCTCCGCAGCAGCAGCCATGAGTCGGTACTAGGACCGCCTCAACGATGCAAAAGCTGCCAGGAATGCAAACTCGCCTCCAACGCTGCCGCCATGAGTCTGCGCTCAGAGATGTGCCTGTAGGGGGTTCACTCGCAGCCAACAGTGCCATCTCTATGCCCGAACTCTTCTCCAAATGGTAAGTAAAATAAAAGAAAGAGAAAAAAAGGGGAGAAAACAAAGAAACAAAAAGAAGAGTGGACGAATCCCGGGCTCAGAAGCCCTACTCCACCACCATCTTATTGGAAGTTTTTACAACAACCAACAATGTTTACTCCAGATTTTCTCTAATCCAAATTTCACTGTCTGCAATGGTGAGTTTCAAACCCATGACTTCAGAACATTAGCTTGGGGTTCTGGCACACCCAAGTTCCTCTAAATAATATTTACAAGTTTTAGGCCTTTTAAAAGATATTCCGTACTTCTATTCTTACAACCAAAGTGACGCATCCTACATTTTCCTACGTTATACCCCATCAGTTGTTCTGTAACTCACTCACACAACCTGTCTATGTGTTTTTGCAGCCTCTCTGTATTCTCCTTACAGCCCATAATCTCACTTAATCTGGCATCATCACCAAACATAAGATACATACCTGCTTCTGGGTCTGGCTAAAGTTGCTATCAAACATCCAGACAGCAACTGTGGAGTTGGGGTCATAGGTCCCATTGTTTGCCTCTTTTCCGTGGCTACTTTTCTGCCAGGTGTCCTTAGAGAAGAAGCATGCAGTGTCTACCAACACCCTTAATGCTTTTAGACAGAGGTGGGCACCGTAGAGTTTAGAATGCATTTGTTTCCCCACCAACTTCATTTTAATTTAATCCACTCCCTCTCTTCCTACTCTCCCTAAATTTATTTTTGTTGCACTGTCCTTTATTGGTAATACTTGTTTGTTGTTAATTGCCACAATAGCAACATGGTTGATTTGGTGAGGGGGTATGTAAAAAATAAAGGCATTGCAGGGACTGAAGTGCATTATTTTGATTAGACCCCTCCCTCTTTCACTACGTTTTTTTCACCACTATTGTTGCACTGGCCTTGGTGGGCAGTGATTGCAATTCATTAATTGTTTAATTGGTACTGGAGAGATTTGGTAGTAGTTTACCAAATTCATTCTGTCCTTGAAAGACACTCCTGCCTATATAGATGGGATTTAAATAAGGTCATTTTATTCTGATTTCATCTGCTTTGTCCTGGTGCTGTGTTCAGTTCTGCATCTCACAATGGATATAGTGGCCTTGGACAGAGTGTGGATTTTCCACAATGACACCAGCACTTAAGGATGGAATTAAAAGAAGAGTTTGCATACAATAGGCTTGTATTCGCTTCAGTTTAGAAGTTTGCCAGATCATCAGAGGCTCCACTGATGATGTCACCTAGCATGGTGATGAAACGTCGGAACTAGAACAAGCCAGTTCAGCGAGCAAGTCAACAGCCGCACCCACACCCCGAGCTACAGACCTTTGCCAAAACTTTAAAATAGGTTAGATGGTTAAAATGATAAATAGATTTGAGTTTAGGTAAGGATTAGGTATTGCCTCCCAACATCACACTGGCCCACTCATTCCTAACATCAGGGAGACTGTAGTGATCTCCAAACACCACACTGGTCCTCTCATCTGTAACTTCAGGGAGACTATGGAGATCTCCCTACACCATGTTATCCCTTTCATTTCTAACATTTGGCTACTATTAGTCAAGAAACACACTACTGTTCATTCTACTCAGTCAACTAATCAGCAGCAAACATGTTCACATGCACTGATCTATATTTTATAGACTCAACGGCATGGCTAATCAGTAGTAAGATCCCTCCAATTATACAGCTGCACTTTCACCTAATCCAGTCATTGTTCCTAAGACAGGCAGAGAGGATATTTTTAATCAACCTGGGTTTGCTGTTCCCTATAATGGCGGTAGCAGAGGAGGCAGCATCCGGGGTCCTGTGTTCAGGCGTGTCTCTTTGTCTGCTTTTTTTTTCTTTTTCCTTCTTCCCCTTCCTTTTTCTCCAACTTACCTGATAAAGACACATCTTTGGCAGGAGGCGGTTTCGCTAGGCTCGGGAGCGGTGGCAGTGCCTTCAGAAGCAGCGTGATTATAGAGTCGGTCAGTCGGCCTGTGAAGCCTGGAGCAGGTCTCTCGCTTCCACATGAAGTGGGCCCCTGGTGGCGGTATGGCGTGGGCTGGGAAGCCCCGAGCAGGACTGTAGCAGCGGAGGAGGAAAAGTTGGACTCTCTTTACAATTTTTAAAATTCTAAGTTAATGTGAACAGCGCCTATGTATGGCGATGGTACACATTTTTCACTGTATTTTATATTGAATACATGATTCGATTCAATTCAATTGAACCTGTTCAGACATGTTTTGACACACTTCTGGAGCAGGTCGGACGTAAGCTCAAGTCCCCTAGCCCAGATGTACGGACATTACAACAATACCACAACAGCCCTCAAAGGCAGAGTATGCCATCAGAAAAAAATGAGGCCTATCAATTCTTAGAAGAAATTCTGTTAAAGTAATAACTGCTCTTTCCCCAGCAAAATTCCAGGTATAACCATAAATTCAGTTCTTCAATGCTGAGTACAAAGATTAAAAAAGGGGGCTTATAATGTCGCAAAGAATAGTAGCCAGTCTGAGTATTAGGATTAAAGGCACTAATTCTGAAGAAGCTCTGAAGAAGTCATATTGGATTCGAAAGGTTTTCCTCTCCACAGACGCTGCCTGACCTGCTGATTTTCTCCAG
Organism: Ginglymostoma cirratum; assembly: GCA_024137785.1. Classification (NCBI taxonomy): domain Eukaryota; kingdom Metazoa; phylum Chordata; class Chondrichthyes; order Orectolobiformes; family Ginglymostomatidae; genus Ginglymostoma; species Ginglymostoma cirratum. The sequence continues at coordinate 5,210,807 of JAHRHZ010000279.1, read as the reverse complement.
CAATTTTTGTATTTATTTTTGAATAGGGTTAGAGTTAAGTTTAGGATCAACAAAGGATCACCAAAAGTTGATAAAAAGCAAAAAGAACAAAATCAGAATAAAATAGCCAGGACTATAAAGACAAATTCAAACTCAGGTCTTGACTTTATGGTCTTGGTTCAAACATGGACAAAAGAGCTGCACTCCAGAAGTGAGGTGAGTGACAACCCTTGACATCAAGGCTGCATTTGGGGAGTTCAAGCAAAACTGAAGCCAATGGAAAGCAGGGAAAACTCTTTGCGGGTTGGCATAATTTTTGGTTCCAAGGAAGATGGTTGTGGTTGTTGGAGATCAGTCATTTCAGCTTAAGGACATCTCTGCAGGAGTTCCTCAGGGTATGCTTCCACAAAGGCATTAAGTAAGGCTTAAAGATTTCCATCCGAGACAACGAAGATGTCATCCTCATACTGAATTTCCACAAGTGGACTTCAAAGAGTTGAGGTTGAAAAGCTTTCAAAAAACCGAAAGAACTGCGGATGCTGTAAATCAGGAACAAAGTTGCTGGAAAACCTCAGCAGGTCTGGCAGCATCTGTGAAGGTAAAAACAGAGTTACCGTTTTGGGTCCGGTGACCCTTCCTCAGAACCTTCCTTGAAAAGATTTCTGTCCATCCTGTAGACAATACCCACTCCACTGGGGAATTTGTTCTTGACAAGATGAAGAATGGTGGCAATGAAGATAGAGAAAAGGGTGGGAGTGATGACACATTCCTGTTTGTCTCCTATCTAAACCTCAAAAGATTCTGTCATATTACCACCTGTGCGGACCATCACTGGCACCATGTCATGGAGGAGACAGAGGATGTTAATTAATTTCACTGTACAACCAGCCTTTGATAGGATCTTCCATATCACTTTCTGACTGACTGAGTCAGAAGCCTTGGTCAGTTCGACAAAGGCCATGTAGAGTGGTTGATGCTATTCCTGGCATTTCTCTTGGAATTGTTGAGCATTGAAAATTATGTCCAGAGTTGCCTGGTTTGGTTGGAAGCCACGGTGACTTTCCAGAAGGATCTCATCAGAGACTGGGAGAGGACACCTTGCAAGGATTTGGGTAATAACTTCCTGGTGATGGAGAATAGGGAGATCCCTCGGTAGTTCCCACAGTCCACTTTGTCTCCTTTCTTGAAGATGGCAGCGACGGTACTAACCCTGAGTCAGCAGGGATTTCTTCTTCATCTCAGATTTTCAGGAACAATCAATGGAGATGATGGGTAAGCTCTCGTCCTACAAGTTTGAAAATTTTTGTTGGAATCTCATCCATTCCTCCAACATGTATATAGATTAAAAAATATTTGAAGGAGGCATGTCCTTAAATAAATTGTCCACACAACTTTTCCATTCTTCATGCCAATGGTGGCTTCAACTTCTACTACACCATCTGGAAGTCTTTGATGGGGAGTTGGGTTATTCCTCAAACATGTTCTCATATACTCTTGCATTGAGCTAATAGAATTCTTTCTCATGCTGGTGATGTTGTTTTGCCCGGCACACAGAGGCTTTTCTCTTCTTGTCAATGTGGTCAGATGATGCAGTTATTCTCATCGAACCAGTTTTGGTGTTTCCTCGTCTTCTACTTGGTGGTTTCTTCACAGCATGACAGCTGTTTTCAGCTCTTCCCAAATTTCCTCCACTCCGTTAAAATTAAACTTTTGGAGATTTTGGTGAAGACATTGCTGAAAGTTTGCTAGTTTGCTCAGCTCTTGAAGCTGCTCAACGTTGCACTTTTCTCTGAATTGTCTCTTCATCTTCAGCTGCTTCTGCTACATTTGATGGACCTACTTGAGCAGATGAGCCAGTGGTCTGACCAACACCTGTCTACATTGGTCATCACTTTGGTAACGAGGTATTCCATTTGGCCTCGAGATCAAATGATGAAGAGGGTAGATAAAAAGGAACTAGTAAATGTAATATACAGGTCATTCTGCTATAACGAGTGTTTCATTAACGCGAGTTGGCTGTAACATGATTGATGAATAGTGGAGAGAGATAGTAGGAACTGCAGATGCTGGAGAATCTAAGATAACAAGGTGTAGAGCTGGATGAACACAGCAGGCCAAGCAATATCAGAGGAGCAGGAAAGCTGACATTTCGGGCCTAGATCCTTCTTCATTTTCTGAAATCAAATCCAATCAAATCAAACTCAGGAATTTTTAACAGACTCTGCTTGGAGACGATTAATAAAAGCACCTCTTTGCTCTGAATGGAACTGCACGCTGCCTGACTTCTTCTGGACTGTTCTACAATTGTGTTTCTTGTCCCTATCAATGGGCAACAACAGTTCTATTACTTTCTACTGTTTATTCTGATGCACGGAACTGTTCAAGAGTTTAAATGCATGTTAACAAAACATATCTTCAGATACCCCAATCCACTTCTTGCCCTTCTCAACATACATAATATAGAAATAAAAATCAAACCTAAAGCTACACATCATTCCGCCACTTTAGGGCCCAGGACTTCAAATAATAACATACCATAAACCTTCATCACATTCCAGACTCATGGTGATGTGTTTGAAATGTAACTGCTCTGTGAAATGGCCTAGCAAGTTTAGGAGAATGGGAGGTGATGTTATGGAAACATCCTGAAGGGGCTTAACAGAGTAGACATTAAGAGGTTGTTTCCCCACCTGGGGAATCTAAAACATGGGAGTACAGTCTCAGCTAAGGAGCAATAACAGAAAAATGGAGCAGGAGTTGGACATTCAAACGTTTGAGCCTGATCCATAAGACCATAATATATAGGAGCAGAATTAGGCCATTCAACCCACTGAGTGCATTCTACCATTCCATCATGCCTGATATGTCCCTCAACTCCATTCTCCTGACTTCTCTTCATAATGCTTGATCCCCTTACTAATCAAGAGCCTATCTATCTCTGTCTTAAATAAGCTCAGTGACTTGGCCTCCACAGCCTTCTCTGCATTGTACTGCATTCCATAACTTCATCACTCTCTGGCTAAAGAAATTCCTCCTCATCTAAGTTCTAAAGTGTTGTGCCTTTACTTTAAGGTTGTGCCCTTGGGTGCTAGTGTCTCCTACTTTTTGAAGTATCTTCTCTATGTCCGCTCTATCGGGGCCTCTCAGTATTTGGTAAATTCAAATTAAATCCCACCCCCATCCTTCTAAACTCCATTCAGTACAGACCCAGAGTCCTCAACCCTTCCTCATATGATGAGCCCTTCATCCCAAGGATCAGTCCTGTAAATCTCATCTGGACCCTCTCCGATTCTTCCTTAGATACAGGGACTAAAACTGCTCACAACATTCCAATTGTCGTTTATTAGAGCCTTGTACAGCCTTAGTAGTACATCCCTACTTGTGTATTCTGAGCCTCTCAAAATTAATGTTAACATTGCATTTAAAAATACGAAAGAATTGCGGATGCTGTAAATCAGGAACAAAAACAAAGTTGTTAGAACTGAGGAAGAGTCACTGGACTCGAAACGTTGACTCCGTTTATTCCTTCACAGATGCTGCCAGACCTGCTGAGCTTTTCCAACAACTTTGTTTTTGTTAACATTGCATTTGCCTTCCTAACTGCCAACTGAACCTGCATGTTAACCTTAAGATAATGCTGAACTAGGACTCCCAAGTCCCTTGGTGCTTCAGATTTCTGAAGCTTCTCCCAGTTAGAAAACACTGTATGCCTCTATACTTCCTACCAAAGTACATAACCTCACATTTTCCCACACTGTATTCTATCTGCCACATTTTTGCCTAATCTCCTAGCCCATCCAAGTCTTTCTACTGCCTCCCTACTTCCTCAACACTCTCTGCCCCTCCACCTATCTTTGTGTCATCCGCAAATTTAGCAACAATACTCTCAATTCCTTTGCTCGATATTTAAGGTATAATGTGAATAGTTGTGGTCCCATCACTGATTCCTGCAGAGCTCCACTAGTCACCAGATTCACCCTGAAAAATAGTCCCTTTATCCCCACTTTCTTCCAGTCAGAAGGGATTACTATCTTTGAGGTTCTGTTCTTTAACTTACTACCTAACTTCTTACATTCTGCAAAGCCTCAACTCTTTCCCTAATTATATCATCCGTACCAATGTTTATAACAACTTCCGGTTTCTCTCACTGTCCTTTGACAATATGCTGCAACCCGTTTTGAGACATCCTTGACCCTGGCACCAGGGAGGCAACGTACAACCCTGAATTCACACTCATGGCCACAGAATCTCCTTTCTGCACCCCTGACAGGAGAGTCCCTTATAACAATTACTCTTAATAGAACAAGAGGGTATAGCCTCAAAATTAGGGGGACCAGATTTAGAACTGAGTTGAGGAGAAAATTCTTCACCCAAAGGGTTGTGATCTGTGGAATTGCCTGCACAGTGAAGTAATTGAGGCTTCCTCATTGAAAGTTTTTAAAGCTAAGATAGATTTTTTTCTACAGTAAAGGAATTAAGAGTTAATGGTGAGAGGGTGGGTAAGTAGAGCTAAGGCCACAAAATGATCAGCCATGATCTTATTGAATGGTGGAGCGGACTCAAAGGGCCAGATGGCCTACTCCTGCTCCTGGTTCTTATGTTTCTATGTTCTTATGTTTTGAATCTTGACAAATTCCACTTAACATATTCATTCTTGATGTTCAAGATCTAGCTGTCGCTTCGCTTTTCCTCTGAGAGACTATCCCCCTAAACAGTACTCAAAATGGTGTAACAGGTGCAGAGCTGGATGAACACAGCAGGCCAAGCAGCATCAGAGGAGCAGAAAAGCTGACATTTCGGGTCTAGACCCTTCTTCAGAAATG
>JAHRHZ010000279.1:5173130-5186005 GCA_024137785.1 Ginglymostoma cirratum | reverse complement strand
CCTGCTCCTATGATGCTGCTTGACCTGCTGTGTTCATCCAGCCCCATGCTTGTTATCTAGGTATGGACAGCAGTTTCCTCTCCGAGAGACCAGATGATTTTTTTTCCTGAAAATCAATTGTTTCATGATCATCATTAGTCTTTAATTCCAAAATTTTATTGGATTAAAAATCCATGGCAGGACTTGAACCTGGGTCCCCAGATAAAAACTGCACCTCCCAGTCGCGAACCATTTCAACTCCCCCTCCCATTCCTCAGATGACATGTCCATCCTTGGCCTCCTGCAATGCCACAGTGATGCCACCCGAAGGCTGCAGGAACAGCAAATCATATTCAGCCTGGGAACCCTGCAGCCCAATGGCATCAATGTGGATTTCACAAGCTTCAAAATCTCCCTTCCCCCAACCGCATCCCAAAACCAGCCCAGCTCATCTCCACCTCCCTAACCTGTTTTTCCTCTCACCCCAAGCCACACCCCCATCTCCTATCTACTAACATTATCCCGCCCCCTTGACCTGTCCTTCCTCCCTGGACTGACCTATCTCCTCCCTACCTCCCCACCTACACTCACCTTTACTGGCTCCATCCCCGCCTCTTCGACTTGTCTGCCTCCTCTCCACCTATCCTCTCCTCTATCCATCCTCTATCCGCCTCCCCCTCTCTCCCTATTTATTTCAGAACCCTCTTCCCCTCCCCCATTTCTGATGAAGGGTTTAGGCCCGAAACGTCAAGTTTTCCTGCTCCTATGATGCTGCTTGACCTGTTGTGTTCATCCAGCCCCATGCTTGTTTCCCCAGATAAAAACCTGTGTCTCTGGATTAACAATCTAGTGACAATACAACCAGGCCATCACCTTCCCTTCAGTGTTTAGCTGACTCACCTCCAAAGGTTATAGAAGAGCAGAGGGATATTGAGACCAAGTGTCAACCATTCTTGTGCACACAGGAACATGATACAGAACAATCCATGGATGGAATATTCTGGGAGCACTAACTACATCAGGATGGAAAAGGAGTGTTAACATAAAATGTGACAAACCAACTAAAATCAACACATTCAAATATTAACCAGCAGGGAAGAGATAATTTGAATAAAAAGATAAATTTATTTTTTATAGTCGATACAATAAAGAGATGCCTCACAGAGAAGCATTTGTATCACTTCCCACACAAGTGTGGCAACATGTCTTCTGCAATCAATTGCGGGTTCTCAGACTAGGTGGAATTTGATTTCTTTAATCACTCTTTTCCTTTCAGTTTTCATCCCAGTACAACCTCAGGTCACATGGACATAGCAAGAACTGCAGATGCTGGAGACAGAGTCAATACGGTGTGGAGCTGGAGGAACCAGTTTTACCAGTTTCAAAATCTCCCCACCCCTGGCCTCATCCTAGGTCCAACCCTCTCTCTCATCCCTGCCTCCTTGACCTGACACTACCTGTCCACCTCCTTCCCCATCTATCCACCCCATCTTTCCCACTGACCAAGTCCCACTACCCCTACCTGCATCCACCTATCGCCATACCACCTACCTTCCCTCAGCCCTACCCCTCCTCCTTCTCCTTATTTCCCAGGTCCCTTTCCGCTCCCCAGTCTTGATGAAGGGTCTAGGCCCAAAACGTCAACTCTCCTGCTCCTCTGATGCTGCCTGACCTGCTGTGTTCCTCCAGCTCCACACTATATTGACTCAAGTCACATGGGCATATGCCAGAACCAAAAGTCTTGCAAGGAAATCCAATGACACCATTTCAGAATATTCTCTGACTAATGCACAAACATGGGAGTGGACTGTGCTGTGCCTTGAGCCTGCTCCGTCATTCAATAATATCACAGTCGATCGGATTACTCCACATTCCTGCATGAAAACGCAAGAGATGGGGTCAAGAGCATTTTCAACCACCAAAGGGGAGAAGTTGCAGTCCTTGAAATAAGAGGACATCTGGAATGTTCGGGGTGTGGAACGCCCCATCTTGGAATATGAGGGTAGTGCCGCTATTTGATGAACAAATATTCATTCTTCATTTGCAGGTCGATGAGAATGTCTCCACTTCCTCATTAGAATTCTGTTTTCAATGTAATAGTAGTCTAGAACTCTTTCAGTCTTAGCTTCAGTGTGAGATGTCTGTGGCAACTTATTTAACTCTAACTCTAACTGCCTTCTGAGCCTCAATTAATGAAGTTATGCCAAACACTTCTTTTGAATTATATTCTTTCTTAAACAGAATTTCAGCTATCCTGACATCTGCTTGTGTTTTTACTGCAAATTCTGCTGAAGGACTTTGTTTAGCCATCGCTCTAGTCACCACACACAACAAAAAATACTCGGAACCTTTTCATGCAACTGTTCCATCTGTTTAGCCTCACTTGAGCTTTCCATGATTATAGGCGAAGCGATAACTTTCACTTCTACTAAATCACTCCTCGGCAATAAATTGACTCCATCCACAGGTAGTTTGGTAACTACCCTGACTACCACTAGTCCAGACAATAAGTCACACATCAACTGGACTTTGTACAATGGAAATGGGATATACTCTGAACCTATCCCATTTACCAATACTTTAGCATTTATTGAATTCCATTGAGGGAAAACTAAATCCTTCTCCAGCAAAGAGTTTGAGTAGTCCCAATATCTCTTGGTATAAAATACGGGCTTGACTCATTATTAAAAAATATACAGTTAGACAAAATCCTTATATATGTCATCTATAAGAACATAAGAATGTAAGAACCAGGAGCAGGAGTAGGCCATCTGGCCCTTCGAACCTGCTCCGCCATTCAATAAGAACGTGGCTGATTTTTTCACGGCCTCAGTTGCACTTACCCACTCTCTCCATAATCCTTAATTCCTTTACTATTCAAAAAATTATCTATCTTAGCTTCAAAAACATTCAATGAGCGTCAAGTTCAGGGAGCCCTGGATGTCTAGGGAAATTCAGGACTGGATGAAAAAGAAGGGAAAGACTTTTAGAAAGTCCAATGAGAGCAATTCAGCTGTGGACCTAGTAAAATATAGGAAGTGTAAGAGGGAACTTAAGAAAGCAATTAGAAGAGCAAAAAAGGGGCCATGATTAAAGGACCTGCAATCAGGATCAGAACCTGGAGTTGTTTTATAAATACGTTAAAGAAAAGAGGTTAACCAGCAAAAGAGTAGGGCCCATACGGGACCAAGAGAGTAACCTGTGTTGAAGCTGGATATTGCAGGACATTGGAACAGTGTTGAATGAAAACTTTGATCTTCATTCTGGAAAAAGGAAGAGGTAGGTACGGAATCCATGAACAGGGACTGTGAGGAACTTGCACAGTTTAAAATAGGAAATGGGGAGGTACTGGAGAAACTGTCAGGCTTAAAAACAGCCAAATCCCTTAGGCTGGATAAATTGCGTCCCAGGCTACCATGGGAGGCAAGGCAGGAAATGACAAGGGTTCTGACACGAATTTTAATTCCTTTCTGGTCACAGGGAAAGTGCTGGAGGACTGCAGGACAGCTAATATGGTTACACTTTTCAAGAAAGGTGATAGAGATGAACCAGGGAATTACAGGCCAGTGAGTCTCACATCAGTGGTAGGGAAACTATTGGAAAAAATTCTGAAGTAGAGAATTAATATCTATTTGGAAAAGCATGATTTAATTAGGGACAGTCAGCATGGCTTGTCAAAAGGACGCCATGCCTAACAAAATTTGTTAGAATTTTTTGAAAATGTGATCAAGTGTATAGATAAGGAAGGTTCAGTCAATGTAGTTTATAAAGATTTTAACAAGGCTTTTGACAAGGTCCTACATGGGGCACTGATTGTGAAGATTAAAGCATATGGAATTCAGGGAACGTTGGTGAGATGGATCAGAAACTGGCTCAGTAACAGGACACAAAGGGTAGAAGGCTGTTTGAGCGACTGGAGGCCGGTGTCAGGATTACACACCCTTATTGTTTGTTATATATATAAATGACATAGAAGAAAATGTGGAGGGAACATTAAGCAAGTTTGCAGACAGCACCAAGATTGGTAAGGTGGTTAACAGTGAAGAAAACAGTTGTAGGAAACAGGAAGATATAGATGAGTTCGATCAGATGGGCAGAGCAGTGGCAGAGGTATTTAACCCTGACAAGTGCAAGGTGATGCACTTTGGAAGAAGAAGCAAGATGAGGGAGTATTTAATGAATAACAGGACACTGGATACCTCAGAGGAAGAGAGGGACCTTGGAATAATTGTTTAAAAATCCTTGAAGTTGGCAAAGCACATGAATAGGATAGTTAAGAAGGCATATGGGACACTTACTTTCATCAGTCGTTGCATAGACTATGTTGGAGTTATACAGACCGTCGGTTAGCCCACAGCTGTAGTACCGTGTACAGTTCTAGTCACCTAACTACAAGAAGGATGTGATAGCACTTAAAGGGATTCAGAGAAGGTTCACCAGGATGTTGCCTGCGATGGAGAATTTGAGCTATAAGGAGAGACAAAATAGGCTTCAATTGTTTTCTTTAGACCAGTGAAGGCTGAGTGTGAGACATGACTTAGGCATATAGGATTACGAGAGGTATGGATAGGGTGAATAGAGAGCAGTTGTTCCCCTTGGTTGAAGGGTCAATCATGAGACAGCATAGTGTTAGGGTAAGGGGCAACAGATTCAGAGGAGATTTGAGAAAAAACATTTTTATTCTAGGTGATGGGAATATGGAATGCACTGCCTAGGAAAGTATTGGGGGTTGGAAACATTACAACCTTTAAAATATATTTGGATGAGCACTTGAAATATCATAACATTCAAGGATATGGGATAAGTGCAGGAAATTGGGATTAGCGCACTTTTAGCAGTAGTTATACTGGTGCAGTCTCGATGGGCCAAATGGCCTGTCCTGCGCAGTATGACTATGACTATATGACTAAATCTCCCTCTACTCTTCTTAAGCAGAAAATAAAGCCCCCTCTACTCTTTTAAACTGAAAGTAAAAGTTCCTCTTCAGTGTCCCCATCAAACATTCCTGGAACAGGTACAGCCTGGAGTTAGATACTGAGTAAAGCCCCCTCAAATATTTTAAACTGAAAATAAAGCTTTGTCTACTCTTTTTTATCAAAATTAAAGCTACCTCCACACCATCCCCATCAAACTCTCCCAGGATATGCCCCGCATGTGATTTGGTAGAGTGTAATGCCTCCTCTTCTCTTTTAAACTAAAAGTTAGACTCTTTCTACATTGCCAGCTGCAGATGCACCCGTCCATGACAGTGTCACTAAGTGTGACCACCACACACTCTCTGAGAAGATAAAATCCAATCTTCATATTTCACGTACCTTACCGGAGTGAATATGAATATCTTTTATTGTCACATGCAATCAATATAAACTGCAGTTAAAGCGTGTATCATCACTCGTGCATAAGGGCCATTCACAGAATAAAACAAAACAAGAGAACTGAAAGAGAGTCCAACTTTTCTTTCTCTGTAGCTACAGCATGCTGCCACCAGACTCCTGCTCCAGGCTTTCCAGCTCACAGCATGCCGCCGCCAGAGTTATACAGACTGTCGGTTAGCCCACAGCTGTAGTACTGTGTACAGTTCTAGTCACCTAACTACAAGAAGGATGTGATAGCACTTAAAGGGGTTCAGAGAAGGTTCACCAGGCTCCAGGCTTTCCAGCTCACACCATGCTGCCGTCAGAGTCCTGCTCCAGGCTTTCCAGCCCACGCCATGCCTCCATGCAGCTTGCACCATGTCGTGTGGCACTGTTACCACATTAGATGGAGAAGACTTCAAACAGATCTATCAACTCAGGACTGGGTTTCCATAATGCGCTGTGGGCCATCAAGAGCAGTAGAATTATATTCCAATGATACCTGCAACCTCGTGGACCAACAAATTCTCCCCACTCTACTAGTACCATGAAGCCAGGCGATCAACCCAGCTTGGGGTGAAAAGTGGCAAGTAACATTCACACACCACACAAATGCCAGGCAATAACTATCTCCAAAAAGAGAGAATCTATACACAGTCCCTTGACATTCAATGTCATACAATCAGTAAATTCCTCACGATCAACCTCCTTGGGCATATCCATCAACTAGAACCTGAAGGGATCAGCCATATAAATACAGTGGCTATAATAGCAGGTCAGAATCTAGGAATGCTGCAGCAAGTAACTCACCTTCTGATTCCCTAAAGCTTGTCCACCATCTACATGGCATGAGTTGGGAGAGTGACAGAGTACTCCCCATTTGCCTGATGGGTGCAGCTCTAACAACACTCAAGAAGCTTGATACCATCCAGGACAAAGCAGCCTGCTTGATTGGTACCACATCCACCCACACATCCACTCCCTCCACTGCTGATGCTCGGTCACAGCAGTGTGTACTATCTGCAAGATGCACTGCCGAAATTCACCAAAGATCCTTAGACAGCACCTTCCAAACGTACAAACACCTCCACCTCCAAGAAGTCTGCTCCCTCCCTCCCTTCCACGCTACCTTATAAATATTTAGAACATTACAATGCCCTGCTATTGCAGCTGTAGTATTCTTACACTTCTCTGAAATGTGATTACATTATTTGATCTATTGTCTGTCCCTGACTGCTTACAGGAATATGGTACTGACACAAAACGGTGTGTTTGTTCCTTTGTGTTTTTTTTTATTTCTATCTATATTATTTGATGTTCCTTTTAAGATATAATCCCTACTCACTGCTTTAATTGATTGTTTGATCAATATTGCAGACCCCACTGTCCTCATTTCTACGTCTCATTATCATGTCTGAATACCCTGTAATAAGGATCACTGAGCTGCCAATCCTGCCAATTTTTTAGCCAAATCTCTGTAATAGCTTTGATATCATATTCCCACTTGCCTATCTTTGCCCTCAGTACATCTGACTTATTCTTTACTCCTTGTATTAAAATCTATTCTATCGAGGATGTGAACGTGACAGTGTTGGTCTGGGGTGGACGAGGTCAGAAATTGCACAACACCAGGTTATAGTCCAACAATTCTATTTGAAAACACAAGCTTTCGGAGCCTTGCTCCTTCTTCAGGTGTTAGTGAAAGAGGTAGTATCAGACACAAAATTTATAAGTAAAAGATGAAAGAGTTACACCACTGATCAGGATGTATTAAACAAATCTGAAATGCTGTTAAATCTTCAATCAGTTAGAAGGTTTTAATTTATTAATACGTATATGTAAATTCCCAAATTCCTTTCAAGTCACTGTCCTAAGAGAACTAAAGGTTTAATCAGTATAATGAAGAGGTGGCATTTTAGGTCAGACAGTGCATGTTAAGAGTGAGGCCTTGTTTAGAATCTGTTTGTGTTTTGATTTGGAGTCAGACTGGTTTTATTTCTAAATTAGGAATTTATAAAATGCCACATTAATTGACTATCTATAAATTATGTGCTTTTTGAACAAAATAGAATGTACCCGCAAATACAAATTCACCCAGTAGATTCACGTGTGTGTGTGTGCGTATCGGAGTGGGGGAGGGGAGTGTGTGTATGTGAGGTTCTGAAAGTTTGTGTTTTCAAATAAACCTGTTGGATTATAACCTTGTGTTGCGTGATTTCTGACCTTATTCTATTTAGTTTCTTCTTTTATCTATCCTATGTTTCTTTTGTCTCCCAGACTCACTTACATCTTAACTTTTAATCCACATCAGCTTCTGTCCTCTCTGAATAACTTTTCAGAATACCCCTACCAATCTAGTTAAATCCACCCCAAAAGCATTCACAATCCACCTCCACTGGATACTGATCCCACTCATAGATTCATAGAATTATACAGCATGGAAACAAACCATTCGGTCCATCTTGTCCGCACCAACTAGATAGCCCAATCTGACTTAGTCCTATTTGCCAGCATTTGGCCCCTATCTCTCTAAACCCTTCCTATCCATGTATGCATCCAGATGCCTTTTAAATGTTGTAATTGTACCCGCCTCCACCACTTCCTCCGGTAGCTCGTTCCATACATGCACCACCCTCTGCATGAAAAAGCTACCCATCAGGTCCTTTCTTGAATCTTTCCCCTCTCACCTTAAACCTATGTCCTCTAGTTTTGGACTCACACAAGTCAGGGAAAAGACCTTGGCTGTTCACCCTATCCATACCCCTCATGACATTATAAACCTCCATAAGGTCACCCCTCAGCCTCTGAGACTCCAGGGAAAAAAACCCCAGCCTATTCAGTATCTCCACATAACTCAAACCCTCCAGTCCTGGCAGCATTCTTGTAAATATTTTTTGCACCTTCTCAAGTTTAACAACATAAAGAAAGATGTGCAGGATTGTGTGTAATATTCTAAAAGTGGCTTCATCAATATCCTGTACAGCTGCAAGGTGATATCCCAATTTCTATACTCAGTGCTCTGATCAATGAAGGCAAGCATACCAAATGCCGTCCTCTCCATCCTGTCTACCTCCGACTCCACTTTCACTCTTGTTCAACTTGTACAGTTCTCACAACCCCCTCAGAAACAGTCCCAGGAATCTAAAGCCCACCCACCTGCACCAACTCTCCAGTTATATTCATCCACTCTATCCTTCTATTCCTCTACTCATTACTGTGTGGCACTGGGAGTAACCTGGAGATTGCTACCTTTGAAGTTCTACTTTTCAATTTCCTACCAAACCTCATTTCTATTTCTCCTTGTGTCATTGGTCCCAATATGTAATGCAACCTGACATTTCATCTTCGGAAAACCCCACAGCAATTCCGTGATGTCGTTGCACCTGGCGACTGGGTGGCATCATACCATCAGGAGTAACATCTATGGCTGCAGAAGTGCAAGCCGACACTTCTCAATAACAAATCCCCTGCCAGTACACTTCCACACTTCTTCCTCCTTCACTGAGCAGTTGGGCCTTGGTTCTGGTTGGCCTCCACAGAGGAACCATCACTCTTACTGTTTTCCAAGGACAAAAAAATAGGTTGCAAGTATGATGCGGGATTCGGAGATTCCCTCACTACCTCCTGGGTCTCCTTCTTCTGCCTGGATATCCTTAATACATGGGTGACCACATTCAGAAACATCCTGTCCACAAGCATCTTGGCAGCTTAAATATCCCCAGTTGCTGATCAAGCTCTGAAGCTCAGAGCTCAAGTTTCTCCATGGATATCCAGACCACCAGTCACATTTGGGATCTCCCACATAGTACAGGATCTGCAAATCACCGGCCTAAAATCTCCATATGTGCCTTAACTAAGTAGAATATGGACCTTTGCTTTACATTTACCCTTACCCAGCTTAAGTATTGATGAGAAGAATCTACTTGTTTATGTCAAACAACCAAAGCGCCTTAACTTTGTCAAGTGAAGAAATTTTGCATTGAATTTCTAAAATATTACTTATCTATGTAAAGGTTTTAATCCGTATTTGCGGTCGTAATATAAATCAATATTCAGTCACAAGAGACTTGATTGAGTTTTTTAAATAAGTGACAAAGAAGAATGATGAAGGCAGAGCGATAGACACTGTCTATATGGACTTAGCAAGGTTCGATCACATGGAATCCAGGAAGAGTTATCCATTTGGATACAAAATTGGCTTGAAAGTGGGAGTCAGAGGGTGAGGTGCAGGTTCATTGTTCCTTGAAGATGGAGTCATAGGTTTACAGTGTAGTCAAGAAGGTATTTGGTACAGAGATAGTAGGAACTGCAGATGCTGGAGAATCTGAGATAACAAGGTGTAGAGCTGGATGAACACAGCCGGCCAAGCAGCATCAGAGGAGCAGGTGGGTCTAGGCCCGAACCATCAGCCTTCCTGCTCCTCTGATGCTGCTTGGCCTGCTGTGTTCATCCAGCTCTACACCTTGTTATCTAAGATGTTTGATACACTTGCCTTTATTGGTCAGTGCATTGAGCGTAGGAGTTAGGATGTCATGTTACGGCTGTACAGGACAGTGATTAAGCCACTTTTGGAATAATGCATGCAATTCTGGTCTCCCTGCTATAGGAAAGATGTTGTGAAACTTGAAAGGGTGCAAAAAAGATTTACAAAGATGTTGCTGATGTTGGAGGGGTGAGCTATGGGCGGGGGGGTTGAAAAGGCTGGGTCTTCTTTCCCCAGAGCAACGGAGGCTGAGGGATGACCTTATAGAGGTTTATAATATCAAGAGGGGCATGAATAGGGTGAAAAGCCAAGATCTTTTCCCTAGAGTAAGGAATTCCAAAACGAGAGGGCATAGTTTTAAGGTGAGAGGGGAAAGGTTTGAAAGGGACCTAAGATTTGATTTGAAGGGACCTAAGGGGCAACTTTTTCATGCAAAGGGTGGTACATATTACCTTTCATTAATAGAGGGATTGAGTTCAAGAGCCGTGAAGCTATGCTGCAGCTATACAAAAGCCTGGTTCGGCCACATCTGGAGTATCGTGTCCGGTTCTGGTCGCCTCATTACAGGAAAGATGTGGAAGCATTGGAAAAGGTACAGAGGAGATTTACCAGGATGTTGCCTGGAATGGAAGGAAGGTCTTACGAGGAAAGATTGAGAGAGCTAGGGCTTTTCTCTTTAGAACGACGAAGGACGAGAGGTGACTTGATAGAGATGTACAAAATGATCAGAGGTCTAGACAGAGTTGACAGCCAGAGACTTTTTCCTAGGGTGGAGGTAGCTATTACGAGGAGGCGTAGTTTTAAAGTGAGTGGAGGTAGATATAGGGGAGACATCAGAGGTAGGTTCTTTACTCAGAGAGTGGTCGGGGCATGGAATGCATTGCCGGAAAGGGTAGTGGAGTCAGCCTCATTTTAGCGGCAATTAGATAGGCATATGGATGATAGTATAAGGTAGACGTGGAGGTTAGATAGACCTTAGGTTTCGGGTAAAAGTTCAGAACAACATCGTGGGCCGAAGGGCCTGTACCATGCTATACTGTTCTATGTTCCACGTTCTATGTATATATGGAATGACCTGCCAGACAAAGTGGTGGAGGCAAGTACAATTACAAAATTCAAAAGTCATCTGGATGGGTACAAGTTTAGGAAGGGCTGAGAGAGATATGGGCCAAATGCTGGCAAATGGGACTAGATCAATTTAGGATATCTGGTCGGCATGGACAAGTTGTTCCGAAGGGTCTTTTTCCATGCTGTACATATCTATGACTCTATGACTGTAACATACAAGAGAGAAATACTCAGCAAATATCTTTCTGCTCTCCTGAGACATCACATTTTGATTTTGTGGAAGCAGCTTCACTGCTCGTCTCTCTGCTTCTGCCTCTCTGTGCTAACACTCATTTCTCCTTTTAACCGCACTGCCACTGTTCCTGAGTCTCTCACAGGGTTGATGTGGAGAGGATGTTTCCCTTTATGAGAGGTCCTAGAACTAAGGGTTGCTGTTTAAAAATCAGGGGTCACCCATTTAAAACATAGCTGGCATGTTGCTTTTTAATTGGCAGAAGGTTGTGAGTCTTTGGAACTCTCTGCTGTAAAAGGCAGTGGAAGCAGAGTCGCTGAATATTCTTAAGGCAGAGGTAGATACTTTCTTGCTAAGTAAAGAAGTGATAGGTTATCAAAGGTAGACATTTAATGGCAGAGCAGGATCAAGGAGCTGAATAGTCTGTTTCTACTCCATGGTCATATGTTCTTTTCTTTGACTAGATTCCCTCTGTTAGTTACGTTTCTCTCTTGACAGAGACTAGTGGATCTGCTGAGTATTTATAATATTTTCTGTTTTTATTATAATATTGGTGCATTAGTGTGGAAATAGTTTGATGCCCTTGTGCCTGCACAGTAAGCCTCTCCCAATACCTTGTCTTTAAAAAAAAAATGAAATATTTGCATTTATATAGTGCCATTCATGATCTCAGGAAGTCTTAAAGCACTTTATAGCCAATGTTTTACTTTTTGACCTGCAGTCACTTTTGTAATAATAAAAATATTAGCGCATGATTTCTTGGTCTAGTACAGCATCTGCATTCTTTATTAGTCCACCAGGTCGCAATGTTCTGTCACAAATCAAAGCTGTTATACTGACCCTTGTTGAGCAGGGGAGCCATAAAAATCACATTCTTCACTGATTTACTTACCCTCCGTAGCAAGTAGCAGATCCGTTCAATGTTCCTCAGCCTCTCTCGCTGGATAAGGAATAAAGAATAAAATTGAGGCAAAATCACTGTCAATCAAGATAGTCAATATTAAGGACAAGCTAAGGACTGAAGGGTCAGTGACTGAGACCCAAGAAACTGAGGAGACATTTGAGACTGAAGGACACTAAGAGGCTGAGGGCACAGTGTTCTGGGTGAACACATGGAACTGAGGATCATTAGGAACTGAAAAGACTCTAAAGACTGAGAGAATACAGGCTGAGAGACAGCGCCTAGGAGGACTGAGACCTGAGATGGAGAGAAAGGGACCTAGAGATTCCAGGAACTAAAGGAACTGACTGAGGGAAACTAGAAACTGAAGGGGCATTGGAGACTGCAGAAACAAGGAGTGGGGATCTGGGGCTAAGGCACAGGGACTGAGGGAAAGGAATTTAGGACAAGAACTATGCAATAGGAATGAAGCAGCACCAGTGGCTGAGAGACTGTGGGACATCAAGGACAGGGCTGAGACTCAGATTCATAGGGACAGGGATTGACGAACAGAGACTAAGCAAAACTAGAGACAGACGGATGCATGAGAGGGACAAAGATTCAGTCTCAGGTACAGGAATTGTGAAACAGTTGGCGAGGTAAAAACAGAGACTGACAGACAGGGATTGAGGGAATGGGACTGAGGGTTAGGAACTAGGGGCAGAGGGACACTGACTGACTGACTGTGGGACATGTACAAAGCACCCTGGGTGAGGGAATTAACAACACCAGGGAAGAAGAGCATTTGAATGAGAGACTGAGAGACAGGCATGAAGGACACTGAGTGAGTGGCTGAGTGACACCAGGGACTAAGAGACA
>JAHRHZ010000279.1:5150250-5173120 GCA_024137785.1 Ginglymostoma cirratum | reverse complement strand
GACTAAGAGACAGGCACAAAGGACACTGAGTGAGTGGCTGAGTGACAAGCACAATTGACGTTTCATGAGTGACTGAGGAACAGTGACAGTGGACATCATGTGAGGGAAAGAGTGAAACCAGGGACTGAGGAACAGGGAGTGAAGAGATAGACATTTGGGTAGAGGAGAGATTACAGATGGCAACCTTTTCGGAGTTCACATTTGGTAGTATCGCCCCATTTCTCAGGCAATGAAAACGATATAGAGCACTTTACCATCCTCTCATGGTGTCTGGAGTCTTCGATGTACTTACTGCATGGAGAGGATTGCACTGGTCAATGGGGCTCCTAAGGTCTTTACGTAATTCATCAAATGCAATTATCTGCAACACAACCAACACAAACAGCCATTAAACTCTTTATCCTTAAGGGGAACATATTCACATTACTGACTTTTATAAATTCACTCATGGGAATATGTCCATCCTATGGCATCACTAGTTGGGACAGCATTTTCTCTGGACAAGGTGATGCCTTGTTTAACCGCTACAATCTTTGAGGTGAAAGGACACTAATAGTGCTGATAGGAAACAATTCCAGAATTTTGATCCAGCATCAGTGAAGGAACAGTAAAATATTTCCAAGTTAGACAGCTAGTTGCTTGGAGGGAAGCTTTACAGGTGTGTGCAGTGCCATGATCTGCTGCATACAACTAAGTTTAAACCTTAACATTTCAAATAACCCTTCAGGGTTTCAACAAAATACTTCTGGTCTGAAACATTTGGTTTGATTTGATTTGTTTTATCACTGCCATGTGTGCCAAGGTACAGTAAAAGGTGTTGTCTTACATGTTTCACAGGCTGATCATACTATACGAGTGCATCAGGGTAAAAGAACGGAGTGCAAGATACAATGTTACAGCTGCTGACAAGGTGCAGACAGAGATCAACATTAACATTTAAGAGGTCTAAACTCCTTTACTAAACTGCTTATACAAAGGTAACCTGTTTTTAAAATGTTTTAGTATTTTCTCTTTTTAGGGTCCTACAGTGTGTAAACAGATGCTTTGGTCCAACTCGTCCATGCCAGCCATAATCCCAAACTAAACTAGTCCCACCCCCCTCCAAACATTTCTTATTCTTGTACTTATCCAAATGTCATTTAAACATTAAAACTGTACTCATGTCCACCACTTCCTCTGGAAGTTCATTCCATACACAAACCATTTTCTGTGTAAAAAAAATTGCCCTCAATTCTTTTTTTAAATCTTTCTCCTCTCACCTTACAAATATTCCCCCTTGTCTTAAAATACCCCACCCCAGTGAAAAGACACCTGCCATTCCCCTTATGATTTTATAAACCTCTATAAGGTCACCCCTCAACCTCCTATGCTCCAGTGAAAAAAATTCCCAGCCTATCCAGCCTCTCCTTATAACTCAAAACCTCCATTCCAGGCAACATCCTGGTAAATCTTTCCTCAAACCTCTCCAGCTTAATAATATCCTTCCTGTAACAGGATGACCAGAACTGGACACAGTGCTCCAGAAGAGGCCTCACCATTTGAGGTTTACAACTCAAGAAAACATCCCAACTCCTATACTCAAAAGTCCAAGCACTGAAGGGAAGCGTGCTAAATGCCTTCTTAACCATCCTGTCTACATGTGACACAGACTTCAAGGAAGTATCTTAAATCCCTAGGTCTCTCTGTTCTATGACACTACACAAGGCCCTACTTTTAATTGTATAAGTCTTGCCCTTGTTTGTTTTACCAAAATGCAATACCAAGTTAAACTCCATCTGCCACTCCACAGCCCATTGGTCCAATTGATCAAGATTCCTTTGTAATCTTAGATAATCTTCTTCAATGTCTACTTTACCACCAATTTTGTGTCATCTGCAAACTTACTAACCATAGAACATAGAACATTACAGCGCAGTACAGGCCCTTCGGCCCTCGATGTTACGCCGACCTGTGAAACCAATCTGAAGCCCATCTAACCTACACTATTCCCTTAACATCCATATGTTTATCCAATGACCGGTTAAATGCCCTTAAAGTTGGCGAGTCTACTATTGTTGCAGGCAGGGCATTCCCTTATTCTCATCTAAATCATTTATATAAATGACAAACAAAAGTGGACCCAGCACGGATCCCTGTGGAACACCACTGGTCACAGGCCTCTAGTTCAAAAACAACCCTCCACCACCATTCTCTGTCTCCTGCCATTAAGCCAGTTTTGAATCCATTTGGCAAGTTCACCCTCAATCCCATGTGATCTAACTTTACTAATTAGTTTACCATGTGGAATCTTGTCAAACGTTTCTCAGTAGTAACTGCTTTACAATTCGAAATTCAGCCAAGAACCCTGCAGAACTGCCTTTGCTAAAACAAAAAACAAAACCTTTTTATCCCAAGCTATAGCTGTTTCCCCTATTCAAAAAGAGAAAAGAAATCAATCCCTGACCTTCAAAGTCAAAGCTTAATGTACAACTACTTCTTTTGTTCACTCAAATTGTCCTAACGTAAATCAAAACTATTACTCTCCAGGAAGTATTTCTCTCACACTGTGGTTTAAAAATCTCCATGGTTACAGAAATACCAGTAAGTTAATCATTAATCAGATACATGGAAAACCCATATGCCACTAGTTCAAATTCAGAACCTCGACTCAAAAGCAAATTACATTAAAATATATACAAATAACACACCTTAATTCACAAAAACACACACTCAGATTGATATACATAGAGACAAGTACATACGATAATAAACACAGAGACAAGTGTATACACATACACTTATGTATTACATAGACAAGTACATACACATTGCATTTGTATAATCCCTTTAACAGAAAAAAGAATGAAAACAGAATGCCAATCCAAGAAGGATATATTAGCACGAAGGGCAGTTTCAAGAAAATAAACAATACAAACAATTCCCTCATACATTAAATCCACAATTTCATATTCACACAAATATATTTTTCATAATAATTGATAGCTTCACCTTTGCTAATGTTAGTTTTTTATTACTTCCAGATTTTAAAAAATTAAAGCAAACTCACAAGCTGCTCTAAGATAACAAGGTATGGAGCTAGATGAACACAGCAGGCCAAGCAGCATCATAGGAGCAGGAAAGCTGACGTTTCGGGTCTAGACCCTTCTTCAGAAATGGGGGAGGGAAAGACGATTCTGAAAAAAGTAGGGAGAGAGGGGGGAGGCAGATAGAAGATGGATAAAGGAGAAGATAGGTGGAGAGGAGACACAGATCAAAGAGGCAGGGATGGACCCAATAAAGGTGAGTGTAGGTGGGGAGTTAGGGAAGGGATAGGTCAGTCCAGGGAGGACGGACAGGTCAAGGGGGCGGGATGAGGTTAGTAGGTAGGAGATGGGGGTGGGGCTTGAGGTGGGAGGAGGGGATAGGTAGGAGGAAGGACAGGTTAAGGAGGCAGGGACGAGCTAGGCTGGTTTTGGGATGTGGTAGGGGGAGGGGAGATTTTGAAGCTTGTGGAGTCCACATTGATACCATTGGGCTGCAGGGTTCCCAAGCGGAATATGAGTTGCTGTTCCTGCAACCTTCGGGTGGCATCGTTGTGGCATTGCAGGAGGCCCAGGATGGACATGTCGTCTGAGGAATGAGAGGGGGAGTTGAAATAGTTCGCGACTGGGAGGCGCAGTTGCTCTGGTTGGTTTTGAACTCTCCTACTATAGATTATTAGGCCAGTATCATGCACATCACATTGCCATTCACATGATAATTTAATTCTTGTTGTCTGTGTTTCACCTAAGGGTCACTAGCCCTGGTGCTGAAGTAGCAAAGTTGAAAACATCATGAAGCTGGTCAACCACGCCATGGGGTCAAACAGTTACTGGCATTTTCTTAATCAACCTGCTCACACATGCTATGACATGTCTCTGTAGCAGCTGGGACTTGAACCCAGAGATTCTGGTAGAGGCATTAACACTGAACCACAAGTCCCCCTGCTGTTACTGTTATTCTCTGTCAGACTTAAAATACTAATTATTTACATTTCCCTCATCCTGAATATATAAATACCCCCTCTGTATGGTAGTTACAGACATACATATTCTCCCTCTTTAATTGCATGCCAATGAGTTCTGAGGAACACAGAGAGGCAAAAATAGTTCAACATTATATGAGCCACATGGACAGATGTACAAATAAATTCTTATGAGAACAGTTCAACTCACTCTGCTGATGCTTCAACATATTACATTTTAGTTCATCCTTGGCTCACACGAGGAACTGAATGGAAGATTGAAAATGGTAATGTGCACACATGCAGATATTGCAACCATGCTGTCTAATACATTGTAACACAATGGAGGAGGTGATGGTATTATTGCTGGACCATTAATCCAGAGACCCATGAATGTTCTGGGGTCCTGGATTCAAATCTCACCACAGCAGATGGTGGAATTTGGAAAAAAAATCTGGAATGAGGGATCTAATGATGAGCATAAATCCATTGATGATTGTCAGGAAAATGGTCAGAAACAATCTGGTTCACTAATGTCCTTTAGGGAAAGAAATTTGCCACCTTCACCTAGTCTGCCCTATGTGTGACTCCAGACTCTCATGAATGTGGTTGACTCTTAACTGCCCTCTGAGACTTAGGGATGGGTAATAAATGTTGGCCTAGCCAGCAATGTCCACATCTCATGAACAAATAAAAATAAATAGGAACAAAAAGAGGCCATTCAGTCCTTAGATTCAAACAATCCAGCACAAAATGCTGTTCAAGATGGGAATTAAAAAGCAAATTGAATGCAAAGGAAAAGTGCTGGGAGTAGGATTACAGCTGTGACTGGGGCAGGACAATAGTCAAATGTCTTCCACTTCTGTGCTGTGAACTCTGTGAGCTGCAATTCCGTGTAGAAAGTTCATTTGAGAAAAGTACCGATTGAATTGGATTGTCTCCCAATGAGAAATCAGCTTTCAGGAAAGGGAAAATGAAATTAATTAAAGGACCAGTACAATAAACTGCCTCATCTACACAATGAATTAATTATGAAGTGTGAATAAAAAAGCTAACTTGCACAAAGGAAGATCTCGAAAATCCTTTGAGAGTGTATTTCTCCCTCAATACTGACCAACGCTTTTCAGAATGGAGTGTTGTGACGAGGGTTCCACAGGGATCAGTGTTAGGACCTCTGCTGTTCATGGTCTGCATAAATGATTTGAAGGAGCATGAGGAGGCAAAGAGTTTGCAAACTGACAGATATAGGTTGAGTGAGTTGCAAAACTTTGGCATTTGGAGTACAATGTCGGATCATGTGAACTTGTCCATTTGGCAGGAAGAATGGAAAAGCACCATATTATTTACATGGAAATTACAACCTTGATTCAAACAAGGATAAAAGAGCTGAAGTGCAGAAGAGGATTAGGGTTCCACTGGGGTTCCATTGACATCAAGACTGCATTTGACTGAGTGTGACTTCAAGGAACCATAACAAAACTGAAGGCAGTGGGAATCAGGGAAAACTCTCTGCTGCTCGGTCATGTTACTGGCATGAAGGAAGATGATTATTGTCGTTTGAAGTCAATCATCTCTTTTCCTGTACATCTCTGCAGGAGTTACTCCGGAAAGTGTCCTCAGCCTAACTAACTTCAACTAATTCCTTGGTGATCTCCATTGAATCTCTACAGAGCAGAAGAATTTATTCAGCCCATCAAGTCTGCACCAACCCTCCAAAGAACATTCCCCCAACACAATCCCCATAATCCAGTATTTCAAATGGCTCACCCACCTAGCCTGCACATCCCTGAACACCACAGGGCAACTTAGCATGACCAAACCACCTACTGTGGGAGGAAACTGGAGCACCAGGAGGGGATCCATGCAGACACAGGGAGAACATACAAACTCCAGACAATCACTCAAGAATGGGATTGAATCCAGGTCTCTGGTGCTGTGAGGGGCAACAGTGCTAACGACTGTGCCAGCATGTCGCCCATCGTTCTATTATCAGGTCTGAAGTGGGGATGTTCACCGATGACTGCACAATGTTTAGCACCATTCATTACTTGCCAGATTTTGAAATAGTCCAAGTTCAAATGCAGCAAGATCTGGACAATATCTACATTTGCGCTGACAACTGGCAACAGCAAAAGAGCAACTAGGCAGAGAATCAGGCCCTTTAAAGATCAACCAGGTGATCTATGTGTGGAACCACAGGAAATGGGAGAAATACTAACCAAATATTTTGCATCAGTTTTTACTGTGGAGAAAGTCATGGAGGCTAAGGAACTCAGGGAAATAAATAGTGATGTCTTGAAAACAGTCCACATTACAGAAGAATCTGTTCTGAATGTCTTAAAAAATGCAAAGGTGGATAAATCTCCAGGATCTGATCAAGTGTATCTTAGGACATTGTGGGAAGTTGGGGATGAAATTGCAAGACCCCTAGTAGAGATATTTGTATCATCTATAGCCACAGGTGAAATACCAAATATTTGGAGGGTGACTAATGTTGTGTCTTTATTTAAGAAAGTCTGGAAGGAATAAGCTGGGGTCTATAAACCAGTAAATCTAACATCAGCGGTGGGTAAATTGTTGGAGGAGATTCTGAGAGATCTGATTTACATGCATTTGGAGAGACAAGGACTGATTAGGGAAAGTCAGCATGGTTTTGTACATGGGAAATCATTTCTCACAAACTTGATTGAGTTTTTTGAGGACGTAAGCAAAAATATTGATGATGCAGAGTGGTAAATATTGTCTACATGGACTTAAGTAAAGCTTTTAACAAGGTTCCGCATTGTAGACTAATTAGTAAAATTAGATCACATGGGATTGAGGGAGATCTTGCCAATTGAATATAAAATTGGCTTGATGGTAGGAGACAGACGGTGGTAGTGGACTGTTGTTTTTCAGACTGGAGGCTTGTGACCAATAGCGTTCTGCACGGATCGCTGGGTCCCCTGTTGTTTATTTATGCAAACAATTTGGATGAGAATTTAGGAGCATGCTTAGTAAGTTTGCAGATGCAACCAAAATTGGTGGTATAGTCAATAGTGAAGAAGGTTATGGAAGGTTGTGGAAAGTATGAGGCTTTTTCCCAGGGTGGGTGGGTCAGTTACTGGGGGACACAGGTTCAAGGTGCAAGGGGGCAATTTTAAAAGAAATGTATGAGGCAGGTTTTTCACTCAAAGGATGGCGAGTGCCTGGAACACTTTGCCAGAGGAGGTGGTGGAAGCAGACTCAACAGCTGCATTCAAGAAGCACTTGGACAATTACATGAACAGGAAGGGAATAGAGAGATATGGATCCTGTAAGTGAAGAGAGTTTAATTATGGAAGGGCAAAGTATGTTGGTGGAGGCTTGGAGGGTCAAAGGACCTGTTCCTGTGCTGTATTGTTCTTTGTTATCTAAGATTACAAAGGGATCTTGATCAATTGGACCAATGGGCTAAGGAATGGTGGATGGAGTTTAATTTGGATAAATGCAATGTATTTAAGGGCAGTACTTATTCGGTTAATGGCAGGGCCCTGGGTAGTGCTATTGAACAAAGACACCAAGGGCTTCAGGTATGTAGTACTTTGAAAGTTGTGACACAGGTAAACAGGATGGTTAAGAAAGCATTTAGTATGCTTGCCTTCATTGCTCAGACCATTGAGCATAGTTGTTGGCATGTCATGCTGAAGTTGTACAGGACATTGGTGAGGCTATTTTTGGAGTACTGTGTACCGTTCTGGTCGCCCTGTTTTCGGAAAGATAATATTAAATTGGAGAGATTTCAGAAAAAGCTTAACAAGATGTTGCCAGCACTGGAGGTTTTGAGTTATAAAGATAGGCTGATAGGCTAGGCAAAAACTGAAAGAACTGTGGATGCTATAAACCAGAAACAAAAACAGAAATTTCTGGAAAAACTCAGCAGATCTGGCATCATCTGTGAAGAGAAATCAGAGTTAACATTTCGGATCTGAAGGGTCATCGGACCTGAAACGGTAACTCTGATTTCTCTTCACAGATGCTGCCAGATCTGCTGAGCTCTTCCAGCAATTTTGTGTTTGTTTGAATAGGCTGGGACTTTTCCCATTGGAGCGTAGATGGTTGAGGAATGACTTAATAGAGGTTTATAAAATCATAAGGACTTAGATAAGGTGAATACCAAAGGTGTTTTCCTTAGGGTGGGGGAGTTCAAAACTAGAGAACCTTTTTTTTAAGGTGAGAGGAGAAAGATTTAAAAGGGACTTGAGGCGTGACTTTTTCACACACAAGGTGATCCATTTCTGGAACGAAGTGCCAGTGGAAGTGGTAGATGCAGGTACAGTTACAACATTTCAAAGACATTTGGACAGAGACATGAATAGTAAAGATTTAGAGAGATATGTGCCAAATGCAGGAAAGTGGGACCATTTTAGTTTGGGAAACTTGGTCGGCGTTGATGAGTTGTACTGAAGGGTCTGTTTCCGTGCTGTACGACTCTATGACACGATAACAATTGCCTCTTGAAATTCAATGCCATTTCCATCTCTGAATCCCCCACTATACTCCACATCACATTACTATCAACCAGAAGCTGAACTGGACAACCATATAAAACAGCAGCTACAAGAGCATGTCAGAGGCTAGGAATACGACAACAAGTAACTCAACTCCTAACTCCCCAAAGCCTTGATATGGAGGTGACAGTGTTGGTCTGGGGTGGACAAGGTCAGAAATTGCACAACACCAGATTATAATCCAACAGGTTTATTTGAAAACTCAAACTTTCGGAGACTCACTCCTTCACCTGCCCTCTCACCTCCATCCCAGGCCCCAAAAAAAACCTTCCACATCAAACAGACATTCACCTGCACATCTGCTAATGTGGTAAATTGTATCTGCTGCTCCCGATGTGGCCTCCTCTACATCAGTGAGACCTAGCAGAGACTTGGAGACCGCTTTGTAGAGCACCTACACTCGGTTCGCAACAAACGACAACACCTTCCATTCGCAAACCACTTCAACTCACCCTCCCACTCCCTGGACGTCATGTCCATCCTGGGTCTCCTCCAGTGTCACAACGATGCCACCCGGAAACTGGAGGAACAGCACTTCATATTCTGCCTTAGAAGCCTACAATGGTCTCAATGTGGACTTTACTAGCTTCAAAATCTCCCCACCCCAACCTCATCCCAAGACCAGCACCCCCCTCATCCCCGCCTCATAGACCTGACCGTCTTCTCTCCCACCTATCCGTTCCTCCCACCTCACTGACCAATCATCACCACTACCTACCTGCACTCACCTTTACTAGCTTCATTCCTGCCTCCTTGACCTGGCCGTCTTCTCTCCACCCTATCCGCTCCTCCCATCTTACTGACCAATCCCTACCACTGCCTACCTACACTCACCTTTACTAGCTTCATTCCCGCTTCCTTGACCTGTGCGTCTTCTTTCCCACCTATCCGCTCCACTATCTACCTGCTATCACCGCCCCCCCTCTCTATTTATTTCAGAGCCCCCTTCCCCTCCCCCATTTCTTAAGAAGGGTCCCGACTCGAAACGTCAGCTTTCCTGCTCCTCTGATGCTGTCTGGCCTGTTGCTTTCCTCCAGCTCCATACTGTGTTATCACAAGACTGAGATCTTTGTGGGTAGTACGCTGCCTGCAGGCAGAGAGCACAGACAGAAAGGGTAACTAATGGACAGAGTTAAAGCACCAAGCAGTCAGTGCAGGAGTCATCAAGGGCTATCTCTCATTCAAACAGATTTTCCAATTCATATATTTCCGGGGAGATAGTTTCTCAGGGGAATGCAGTGTGACAAAGTCTGTGGCACCTGGAGTGGTTCAGTTGCACAGCGCAGAGGTGGTGGTGGAGCACAAAAACAGTGAAACAGCAACAGAGATAAGGGTTTCTTTGTAAAGGAAACAGATAAACATTTCCATAGACGTGACACCAGGGTATTGCTTTTCTGGTACTAGGGTCAAAGATGTAACTGAGTGGCTGCAAGAAATTCTGAAAGATGAGAGAGCGAACAGCCAAAGTTGAGGTCCATATGGATACCAATGACATAGATAAAAAGAGGAATGGGAACTTGCAAGCAGAATGTAGGGGCTAGGAAATTAATTTTAAAAACAGGCTTCAAAGGTAGTGAACACAGGGTTCCTCCCACTGTCTCAAGCTAGCGAGATCAGGAATAAGAGAATAGGCCAAATGAATGTGTGGTTGGAGGTATGGTGTGGAAAGGAAGTTTTTAGATTCCTGAGACATTGGGACTGATTCTGGTGAAATTTAGACCTGTGCAGGTTGGACAGATTACACATCAGCAGAAACAGGACCATTGTCTTCACAGGGGTAGCCACTTATCTGGTGGGAATAAATTTAAAAAAGAATGGCAGGGGACAGAAGCCTGGGCAGGGAGACAAGGCTGGGAGAAGGAAAGATGAAAGTGAAAGATAAAAAAACAGAAAGCAAATAGAAGGCAGTGGAAACAAGGGCAAGCAGCAAACAGGGCTGAAGTACAAAAAAAGTGGAAAAATGTCAAAAAGACATACCTCAAGCTACCACATTTGAATGCATGGAGCATTTACAATAAGGTAGATGAATCAACAGTGAAAATAATTGTACAGAGGTGAGATTTGATTGTGATTACAGAAACACGGCTATGGGTTGACCAAGGCTGAGAACTGAACATCCAGGGACATTCAATCTATAGGATGAAAAGGCAAACCAGATTTTAAAAAATGGGGTGGCATTGACAGTGAAGGATAAAATCAGCATAGAAGTGAAGAAGAATATTGAACAAGAAATCTGGCTGTGGAATCAGCCCTGCGTGAGGCTAAGAAGCAACAAGGAGAAGAAAATATTAGTGGGAATTGCTTGTAAGCCTTCAAACAGTAATGGTGAGGTAGGAAATGGCATTGAACATGGAAATAGAGGTGCAGACAACAAGGGTGCTGCAGTAATCATGGATAGTTTTAAACTACATATCAACTAGGCAAACTACATTAGCAATAATACTGTTGTGAATGAATTCCTGGAGTGTGTACAAGATGGATTTTTAAACCAGGACACACTCAGTGACAGGCTATCCTAAGAAAATAAGACCATAAGAAATAGGAACAGAGCAGACCAATCGGCCCTTCAAACCTGCTCCACCATTCAATAGGATTAAGGATGACCTGATATTTCTCATGTCTACTTTCCTGCCCTTTCCCTATAACACTTGATTCCCCTAACCTTCGAGAATATATTTATCTCAGCCTTAAATATACACAAGGACTCCATCCTGCTAATTTCTTTGTGGCAAGGAGTTCCAAAGACTCACCAAACTCTGAGAGAAGAAATTCCTCCTCATCTCAGTCGTAAAATGGCACCCTTTATTCTGAGACTGCGCCCTTTTGTTCTGGACACTTCCATGGGGGTAAACATCCTCTCAGCATTAGTCCTGTCAAGTCCTTTAAGAATCCTGTGTGTCTCAGTGAAATCATTTCTCATTCTTTGAAATTCCATTGAATAGAGTCTCAATCTGTTTAGCCTTTGTTAATGAGACAAACCCTCTATATCAGGGACCAGCTGGTGGACCTCCTCTGAACTGCCTCCAATGAAACGATATCTTTGCTTAAATAAGAGGAATAAAACTGCTCACGGTACTCCATATATGGTCTCCCAAGCACCTCATACATTTCCAGTAAGACTTCCCTACTCTTGTACTCCAACTGCCTTGAAATAAGGGCCGACATTTCATTAGCCTTCCTGATCACCTGCTGTACCTGTGTGCTAGCTTTCTGTGTTCATCTATAAGTACCTTCAAGTTCCTTTGTGTTAAGGGAAAAGAGGGGAAAAGCAGAATAGGATAATCTTATTAAAAATCAAGAAGTGTGGTCTGTAGGAGTTTCTAAAAAATAAAGAAATGGTAAGTCATATTGAATTCAGAGAATTTATAATGAGAAAGAAGGAAATGGCAGAGCAATTAAGCAACTATTTTCATGTGGTACGTGGAACATTCCTAGTTCCAGTCCTATTCTGGCCCCCACCCACATTCTTTCTCCGATAAATCGATGATATCATCAATGCTGCTTCCCTCTCTCATCCAGTATTGGAAAAGTTAATCGATTTCGCTTCCAATCCATCCTGCCCTCACTTTCACTTGGTCTATCTCTGACTCCTCCCTTCCGTTCCTCGACATTTCTGTTTCCATTTCTGGGGACAGACCGGCCACTAATATCCACTATAAATCCATTGACTCCCACAGCTACCTGGACGAGACATCCTCAGACCCTGCTTCCTGTAAAGACTCCATCCCATTCTCTCAGTTCCTCCGTCTCCGTCGCATATGTTCAGATGATGCCAACTTTGACAAGGGAGTCTCCGAAATGCCCACCTTCTTTATCAACCGAGGATTCCCCAGCACCATTGTCGACAGGGCCCTCAACTGGGTCCAACTCATCTCCCACACTTCTGTCCTCACCCATCTCTTCCTTCCCGCAACAGCAATAGGGTTCCTTACCTACCATCCCATCAGCATCCACATCCAGAAGATCATCAGATGTCATTTCTGCCAACTCCAGCGAGATGCCATCACCAGACACATATTCCCCTCCCCTCCCTTGTCCGCCTTCTGTAGGGGCCGTTCCTTCTGGGACACCATGGTCCACACTCCCTTCACCCCCAACATCCCACACCCCACCCCCCACAGCCCTACAGCACCTTCCCCTGGAACCGGCAAAGGTGCAACACCTGCCCATTTACTTCCTCCCTCCCCAGTATCCAAGGGCCCAAACATTTCACCTGCACCTCCCAGAATCTAGTCTCCTAGATAAACTGGATAAACATATGGATGATAATGGAATAGTGTAGGTTAGATGGGCTTCAGATTAGTTTCACATGTCGGCGCAACATCGAGGGCCAAAGGGCCTGTACTGCGCTGTAATGTTCTATGTTCTATGTTCTATGTACTGCATTTGCTGCTCACAATGTGGTCTCCTCTACATTAAGGAAATGAAGCATAGACTGCATGACCGCTTGACAGAACATCTACGTTCTGCTCGCAAAAAAGACCCCGAGCTACCTGTTGCCTGCCACTTTAACGCACCAGCCTGTTCCCTGGCCAACATCCCTGTCTCTGAGTTGCTGCAGTGTTCCAGCGAAACTCAATGCAAGCTGGAAGAACGACACCTCATTTTCTGCTTGGGGACCCTGCAGCCCTCCAGACTCGATATTAAGTTCAATAATTTTAGGGCCTAAACTCTCCCATGTCCTAGACCCCGAGCCCACATACCAGGCCTTGTTATAACATAGCCTGCCATTACACACCACCTGTTGTTAGTCACTAACAGTCCTCAGTAACATCTATTCACCCTCCCAGCCAAATCGTTATCAACTCCTTTGTCTGTCCAACTGTTCTTCTCTCGCTTTGGGCTCTATCCTATCATTTACTCCCTACCCTATGGGGTGGCACAGTGGCACAGTGGTTAGCACTGCTGCCTCATTCTGCCAGGGACCCAGGTTCAATTCCAGCCTCAGGCAACTGTCTGTGTGGAGTTTGCACATTCTCCCCATGCCTGTGTGGGTTTCCACCAGGTGCTCCAGTTTCCTCCCACAGTCCAAAGATGTATAGGTTAGGTGGATTGGCCATGCTAAATTGTCCATAGTGTTCAGGGAGGTGTAGATTAAGTGGGTTATAGGGGGATGGGTCTGGGCAGGATGCTCTGAGGTTCAGTGTGGACTTGTTGGGCCAAAGGGGCTGTTTCCACACTGTAGGGATTCTATGATACCCTACACCCCCCTCCCTATTTTCTGCATATAAACTGACATTTTGCCAACTACCATCTGTTCTGAGGAAGTGTCACCAGATGCAAAATATTAACACTGATTTTTTCTTCACACATGCTGCCAGACTGGCTGAGCTTTTCCAACAACTTCCGTTTTTGTTCCTGGTTTACAGCATTTGAAGATTTTTCAGGTTTAATTTAAGGAACTATTTTTGTTTTTCTTCACAGAAGAAATTTAAAAAAATCTCAGATCTGTGAGGGCAATCCCACTGTTTCAAGTAGGAAGGTGAAAATTGCGAATTGCAGACCAGTTAACCGAACATCATTAGTAGGGAAAATGATGGTGTCGGTGTAATATCAGGACATTTAAAAATAGCAACAATTTTACACAAGTCAACATGGATTTATGAAAGGGAAATCATGTTTGATAATCTGGAGTATTTTGAGGACATAATTAAGTAGAATAGATGAGAGAGAACCACTGGATTTGATATATTTAGATTTTCAGAGAGCTTTTGATAAAGCCTATGTAAGAGGTTATAGTGCAAAATCAAGGTACCCGGGGTTATTGGATAATATACTAGCGAGGACCGAAAATTGATTAGAATATGGGAAACAGAGAGTAGGAATAAATAAGTTGTTTTGGAGTTGAAAGTGGTGACAAGTAGGGTACTATAGGGATCAGCACTTGAGCCTAGCTGTTCACATGCTATTCTAAGTATGTGTCTTGAAATATTTTGCCAGTGAACTGTGGTCTCTTGTCAGATACAACCTGATCTGGAACACCAAATAAACTGAAAATAACACTCATCATGTTAATAACAGTTGTCCTTATTGTTTTGTTAAGCCATCAACCAATTGGATATTTAGAGAAGTAATCCATCACAAGGATGTAATCTTCCATGTAGCTTGTGAATAGGCCTGTTGCTATTTTTATTCAAGATCTGGATGGAATACGTGTGAATAAAGAAGTTCCCTCTGCTGCTAGGTTTATATATTTGGTACGTCATTGAGTAACCTGCTTCATCCTTGGCCAGTACACAGAACTCATGAGCTAGCTGACTTGTGTAATTAATACCAATATATTCCCACCATAACACGGAAATGATATCTTTGTGCATTGTTTTTAGTTTTGTCCTTGAAAATAATTTTCCATGATATAATGATCCATCTTTGTACAGTCTAAATGAATAAATCTTCTCCGGGAAAACACAGTGTGGAGCTGGAGGAACGCAGTAGGCCAGGCAGCATCAGAGGAGCAGGAAAGTTGACATTTCGGGTCAGGACCCTTTTTCAGAAATGGTACTTCTTCAATGTATCAGGCCATCCCCGGATAATGACCTTTTGTAATGCAACAGTCGCCAGACAGGGGATGTTCCACCCCAGTGGGGGAAGCACTTCAGCAGTCAATGACATTCAGCCTCAGATCTTTGGGTAAGCGTCCTCCAAGGCAGACTTCGGGATACACAACAATGCAGAGCCACTGAGCAGAGGCTGATAGCCAAGTTCGGCACACATGAGGACTGCCTCAACCGTGATCTTGGGTTCATGTCACACGACAGGTGACCCCACTATACTATACACTCTCTCACACACACACACACACAAACACACACACATACAACCACACACACACTCTCTCAGACAAACACATTCACACACACTCTTTCACACAGACCCTCTCTCACACATACACTCTCCCTACGCACAAACACATGCAGACACTTTTTTGCATACATATACTCCCTAACACTCACAGACACTCTCTCAAACACACAGACACACACACAGACATACACACATACACACACACACACACACACACTCACACTCACAGTCTCTCTCTCTCCCTCACACAAACACATTCACACACACACACTCACACACTCACACAGACCCTCTCTCACACACGCACGCGCACGCACGCACACACACACACAAACACAGACAATTTTTCGCACACATATACTCCCTCACTCTCAAACACACAGACACACACACACAATCTATAAGGAGAATTTGCATTTGCAGATTTGTATTTTGTTCATAAAGTACACAATTTGTAGACACAGTCAGTCAATGGGGCATTTTATAAATTCCTGCTTTAGAAATTAAACCAGTCTGACTCCAGGTTAAAACACAGACAGATTCCAAACAAGGCCTCACACCTAGAATGCATTGTCTGACCTGAGATGTCACCTCCTGTATACACTGATAAAACCTTTAGTTATCTCAGGGCAGTGACTTCAAAGAAATTCTGGGATATTCATTTATTGAATGGAAACCTACATCTCCGTTCTAACTGTTGGAAGATTTAACACGAGGGAGTCGGCCAGCCATTTTAGGTTAATTCAATACATTCACATCAGTTGTATGATCTTTTGATCTTTTGATCTTTTACTTATAAATTCTGTGTCTTGATGCCTCTCTCACTACACCTGATGAAGGAGCAACACTCCGAAAACTAGCGTTTTCAAATAAACCTGTTGGACTATAACCTAGTGTCGTGCCATAAGGTCATAAGACCATAAGAAAAAGGCACAGGAGTATGCCAGTATGTGGAGAGAACGCAAACCGGGAAGGAACTGATATATTCGGGCATTGGCTAAACCCAAAACACTACACTTGTAGTGTCTCCCACCCATCCTCCTCCTCTAACCAAAAAAAAGACTGTGTGGAGGGTCGGTGAGGTAAGGCTCTTTTTTATTCTTCTGGAAATCTAGAGTAGAGGAAATGGAAGCTAGGGCAGTTGCATGCTCGTCTTGCAGGATGTGGGAGGTAAGGGTCACTGCTGGTGTACCCTCTGACTTCACCTGCGAGAAGTGCACCCAACTCCAGCTCCTCAAAAACCGCGTTAGGGAACTGGAGCAGGAGCTGGATGAACTCCGGATCATTCGGGAGCTGAGGGGGTGATAGAAAGGAGTTAGAAGGAGGTGGTCACACCCAAGGTACAGGAAAAAGGTAGATGGGTGACTGTCAGGAAGGGGAAAGGGAATAGGTATACAGTGCAGGGATCCCCTGTGGCCGTTCCACTCAATAATAAGTATAACGTTTTGGACACTGCTAGGAGGGGAACGACCTACCAGGGGAAGGCCATAGCGGATAGGTCTCTGGCACTGAGCATGGCCCTGTGGCACAGAAGGGAAGGGGGGAGAATAGGAGAGTAGTTGTGGTGGCGGATTCAATAGTAAGAGGCACAGACAGGCAGTTCTGTGGACGCAAACGAGATGAACAGATGGTATGTTGTCTCCCGGGTGCCAGGGTCCGTGATGTCTCGGATCATGTCTTCAAGATCCTTAAGGGGGAGGGTGAGCAACCAGCAGTCATGGTACATATCGGTACCAATGACATTGGGAGAAAAAGGACAGAGAATGTGAAAAACGAGTACAGGAAGTTAGGTTGGAAGCTGAAGTCCAGGACAAAAATAGGGTAGTTATCTCTGAATTACCACCAGTGCCACGTGATAACAAGGTAAGAAATAGGGAGAGAGTGCAGCTAAACACATGGCTACAGGGCTGGTCTAAGAGGGAGGGCTTCCATTATGTGGATAATTGGAGCACATTCTGGGGAAGGTGGGACCTGTACAGTAAGGACGGGTTGCACCTGAACCGGAAGGGCACAAATATCCTGGGAGGGAGGTTTGCTCAAGCTATACGGGATGGTTGAAACTAGATTGGCAGGGGTTGGAGAACCAGATTTGTAATTCATAGGATGAGGTATTCAGCCTCCCAACAGACACAGCAGGGAGTGAGGTTGTTAATAAAGAGATCCAGTCGATGGAGCATAATCGTGGACATGGAGCTGATTTGAGGTGTGTATACTTCAATGCTAGAAGTATCGGAAATAAGGAGGATGAACTTAAGAGCATGGGTCAGTACTTGGAACTACGATGTTGTGGCCATTACAGAAACTTGGGTAATTCAGGGACAGGAATGGTTGTTGGAAGTTCTGGGATTTAGATGCTTTAAAAGAAATAGGGAGGGTGGAAAAAGAGGCAGGGGAGTGGCATTGCTAATAAGGGCTAGTATAGCAGCTACTGAAAGGCATTTCGAGAATGATAAGTCTACAGAGTCAGTTTGGGTTGAGATC
Organism: Ginglymostoma cirratum; assembly: GCA_024137785.1. Taxonomy (NCBI): domain Eukaryota; kingdom Metazoa; phylum Chordata; class Chondrichthyes; order Orectolobiformes; family Ginglymostomatidae; genus Ginglymostoma; species Ginglymostoma cirratum. The sequence continues at coordinate 5,155,324 of JAHRHZ010000279.1, read as the reverse complement.
CAGAACAAGAAAGGAGCAGTCACTTTGTTGGGGGTTTTTTACAGACCCCCTAATTGTTGCAGAGAAGTGGAGGAGCGGATTGGGAGGCAGATACTGGAAAGGTGCAGAAGTCACAGGGTTGTAGTCATGGGTGACTTCAATTTTCCAAATATTGATTGGAAACATTTTAGTTGCAATAGCTTAGATGGAGAGGATTTTGTCCAGTGCATTCAGGAAGGATTCCTGACACAGTATGTAGATAGATCAAAAGGAGGAGAGGCCAGTTTGGATTTGGTGTTTGGCAATGAACCGGGCCAAGTGTTAGACCTGTTGGTAGGAGAGCATTTGGCAGTAGCGATCATAACTCTGTTACTTTTACAATAGTTATGGGAAAGGATAGGTACATACAGCAGGGTAAGGTTTATAATTGGGGGAAGGGTAATTACAATTCTGTTAGGCAAGAACTGGGTAACATAAAATGGGAACAGATGCTGTCAGCAAAGAGCACTATAGAAATGTGGAGATTGTTTAAGGAAAGCATACTGCGTGAGCTCGCTATGTTTGTCCCTAGCAGGCAAGGAAGAAGCAGTCAAGTGAAGAGGCCTTGATTCTCAAGAGAGGTTGAACAACTGATTAAGAGGAAGAAGGATGTTTATGTAAGGTTTAAGAAACAAGCAACGGAAAAGGCTCTAGAGGGATACAAGTTATCCAGGAAGGAGCTGAAGAAAGGGCTTAGGAGAGCTATAAGGGGGCATGAGAAAACCTTGGTAGAAAACTCCAATGCTTTTTACATGTACGTGAGGAATAAGAGAATGACCAGAAAAAGGGTAAGGCTGATCAAGGATTGCAAAGGGAATTTGTGCACGGAGCCTAAAGAAATAGGAGAGGTCCTTAATGAATACTTTTCTTCGGTATTCACAACTGAAATGGATCTCGTTGTAGAGGAGGACAGTGTGAAACAGGCTGGTAGGCTACTGGAGGTTGCTGTTAGTAAGGAAGATTCACTAGGAATTTTGAGGAACTTGAAGATAGACAAGTCCCCTGGGTTTGATGGGATTTATCCAAGAATTCTATGGGAAGCAAGGGAAGAGATCGCAGGGCCTTTGGCGATGATCTATTCGTCCTCACTGTCCACGGGTATAGTGCCGGAAGATTGGAGAGAGGCAAGCGTCATTCCCTTGTTCAAAAAAGGGAATAAGGATAACCCTGGAAATTACAGGCCAGTTAGTCTTACGTCAGTGGTGAGCAAATTATTGTAAAGGGCTCTGAGACATAGGATTTATGAACACTTGGAAAGGCACAGTTTGATTCGTGATAGTCAGCATGGATTTGTGAGGGGTAGATCATGCCTCACAAACCTTATTGAATTCTTTGAAGAGGTGACCAAACACTTGGATGAAGGTAGAGTAGTGGATGTGGTATACATGGATTTAAGTAAGGCGTTTGATAAGGTTCCCCATGGTAGCCTCATGCAGAAGGTAAGGAGGCATGGGATAGCGGGAAATGTGGCACATTGGATTGAGAATTGGCTGACCCTTAGAAGACAAAGGGTGGTAGTGAACGGAAAATATTCAACATGGTGCTCAGTTACAAGTAGTGTACCTCAAGGATCTGTTCTGGGTCCTCTTCCATTTGTGATTTTTGTAAATGATTTGGATGAAGGAGTGGAAGGGTGGACTAGTAAGTTTGCGGACGATACGAAGTTGGGTTGCGTTGTGGACAGTGCAGAGGGCTGTTCTAGGTTACAAAGGGACATTGATAGGATGCAGAGCTGGGCTGAGCAGTGGCAGATGGAGTTTAACCCTGAAAAGTGTGAGGCGATTCATTTTGGAAGGAAAAACTTGAAAGCTGAATACAGGGTTAATGGAAAGATTCTTGGCAGTGTGGAGGAGCAGAGGCATCTTGGGGTTCATGTCCACAATTCCCTGAAAGCTGCCACCAAGGAGGATAGAGTTATTAAGAAGGCATATGGTGTGTTAGCTTTCATTAATAGAGGGATTGAGTTCAAGAGCTGTGAAGTTATGCTGCAGCTATACAAAAGCCTGGTCCAGCCACATCTGGAGTATTGTGTACAGTTCTGGTCGCCTCATTACAGGAAAGATGTGGAAGCGTTGGAAAAGGTGCGGAGGAGATTTACCAGGATGTTGCCTGGAATGGGGGAAGGTCTTACAAGGAAAGGTTGAGAGAGCTAGGGCTTTTCTCCTTAGAACGACGAAGGATGAGAGGTGACTTGATAGAGGTGTACAAAAGGATCAGAGGTATAGATAGATAGATAGAATAGACAGCCAGAGACTTTTTCCTAGGGTGGAGGGGGCATAGCTTTAAAGTGAGTGGAGGTAGATATAGGGGAGACGTCAGAGGTAGGTTCTTTACTCAGAGAGTGGTCGGGGCGTGGAATGCATTGCCGGAGAGGGTAGTGGAGTCGGCCTCATTGGGGGCATATAAGTGGCTATTAGATAGGTAAACGGATGATAGTATAAGGTAGAGGTGGAGGTTAGATAGACCTTAGGATTAGGGTAAAAGTTCAGCACAACATCACATGCCAAAAGGCCTGTACTGTGCAGTACTGTTCTATGTTCTATGTTCTAATCTGTGTGGTGCTATCCTCGATCCTTCCAGCATCCATCATAGCAACTAGTCGTTTATATTTGAGATAAGGGATAGTGGATTTAAGAGAGAGATGAGGAGAAATATACGTTATAGGCCAGTTAAGGCATGAGGGAGTTTGTCCAGGTTAGATTACTTTAATAAAAAACCGAAAGAACTAAACTGCAACTAAACATGGGTGTATTATGCCATTGTTGTCACTGTGACATGGTTAACACAGGGGCAGGACTGATAGCTCGATATTCTAGGGACACAGGGTCTTCAAGTGAGACAAGGAGGGAGATGAAAGAAGAGGAGGTGGTACAATTTTAAACAGGGAATCCATTACAGCAGTAAGGAGGGATGACATCTTAGAAGGCTCCTCAAATGAAACCATTTGGATAGAATTTAAAAATGCAAAAAGGAGCAATCACATTGCTGGGAGTGTGGTATTGGCTCCCTAACAGCCTGGAAAAGATAGAAGTACCGATATGTAGGCTAGACAGAGTGGTAAAGAAGGCATTTAGCACACTTGCCTTCGTTGCTCAGACCACTGAGTTTAGGAGTTGTTAAGTCATGTTGCGGTTGTACAGGATATTGGTGAGGCCACTTTTGGGATACTGTGTGCAGTTCTTGTCAATCGGCCATAGGAAGAATATTATTAAATTGGAGAGGGTGCAGAAAAGATTTACAAGGATGTTACTGGGACTGGAGGTTTTGAGTCATAAGGAGAGGCTGGATAAGCTGGGATTTTTTTCACTGGAGTGTAGGAGGTTGAGGAGTGACATTTTAAAATTTATGAAAACATGAGGAGCATAGATAAGGTAAATGGCAAAGGTCTTTTCCCAAGGATTGGGTAGTTCAAAACTAAGGGCATAATTTTAAGGTGAGAGGAGAAAGATTTAAAAAGGACCTGAGGGACAACTTTTTCACACAGAGGATGGTTCATCAGTGGAATGAACTGCCAGAAGAAGCAGTAGATGCAGGAAAAGTTATGACGTTTAAAAGACATTTGGACAGGTACATGAATAGGAAAGGTATAGAAGAATATGGACTAACTGTAGGCAAATGGGCCTAGTTAAGTTTGGGAAACGTGGTTGGCATGGACAAGTTGGACAAAAGGGCCTGTTTCCATACTGTATGACTCTAAGACTTTATAAAAGTCCTGCATAACACATCAATTTGTCCAGCAGATTATATGTCCTGATTCTGCACTGAACTTGATATGTTCATTTTTTGTGGATGTTCATCCAGAGGGTGATTAATACCTATGGCAGTTGATTGGTAAAAGTCTGTCAAATTCAAGCCTCTATGTTCATTGCAATTTCTTCCAGTGACTCATCTGGTAAAGTTAGCATGGGGCTAAGTCATTGCAGATGAGGATGGCCTTAAGCTTGAGTTTCTGTATCAAACTGTGGTACCAGTCTTAGGAAAGTATGATTGGAGTGGTGAAACAAAAATATTCCAAGTTCCCCATTCATGAATTGCTACATGAGGGCTCCTGTGCACATGTTATCTTCAATACATACCTGGTAGAATAATCTGTCTAGGCATAGTTACGGTCTCTTGGGCACTCCTTTCCAAAATACAGCATCTCACATTTATCTAAGTTAAACTCCATCTGTCACTCCTCGGCCCATTGGTCCATCTGATCAAGATCCTGTTGTACTCTGAGGTAAACTTCTTCGCTGTCCACTATACTTCCAATTTTAGTGTCATCTGCAAACTTACTAACTGTACCTCCTATGTTCATATCCAAATCATTTATATAAATGACAAAAAGTAATGGACCCAGCACTGATCCTTGTGGCACACCGCTGGTCACAGGTCTTCAGTCTGAAAAGCAACCTTCCAACACCACCCTCTGTCTTCTACCTTTTAGCCAATTCTGTATCTAAATAGCTAGCTCTCCCTGTATTCCATGTGATCTAACCTTGCTAACCAGTCTACCATGAGGAACCTTGTCAAATGTCTTACTGAAGTCCGTTAGATCACATCCATTGTTCTGCCCTTGGAGCGCAGATTCATAGTTCCTTGAAAGTTGGGTCACAGGTAGATAGGATTGAGAAGACGGCACTTAGTATGCTTGCCTTTATTGGTCAGCGCATAAAGTACAGGAGTTGGGAGGTCATGATACAGCAGTACAGGACATTGGTTCAACCACTTTTGGAGTATTGCATGCAATTCTGGTGTCCCTTCTGCAGGAAGAATGTTGTGAAACTTGAAAGGATTCAGAAAAGGTTTATACAGATGTTGCCAGGATTGGAAGATTTGAGCTATAGGGAGAAGCTGAATAGGCTAAGCTATTTTCCCTGGAGTTTCAGGGGCTGAGGGGTGACCTTATAGAGGTCTATAAAATCATGAGGGGCATGGATAGGGTAAATAGGCAAGGTCTTTTTCCCTGGAACAAAAACAAATTTGCTGGAAAAGCTCAGCAGGTCTGGCAGCACCTGTGGAGGAGAAAACAGAGTTAACGTTTCGGGTCCGGTGACCCTTCCTCAGAACTGAC
>JAHRHZ010000279.1:5119837-5149850 GCA_024137785.1 Ginglymostoma cirratum | reverse complement strand
AGGTCACCGGACCCGAAACATTAACTCTGTTTTCTCCTCCACAGATGCTGCCAGACCTGCTGAGCTTTTCCAGCAACTTTGTTTTTGTTCCTGATTTACAGTATCCGCAGTTCTTTTGGTTAATTTTCCCTGGGGTGGGGAAGTCCAAACCTATGAGGGCACAGGTTTAAGGTAAGAGGGCAAAGATATAAAAGGGACCTAAGGGGCAACTTTTTCATGCAGAGGGTGGTGCATGTATGGAATGAGCTGCCAGCGGAAGTGGTGGAGGCTGGTTCAATTAGAACATTTAGAAGGCATCTGGATGGATATATGAATAAGAAGGGTTTTGAGGAAACAAAAACAGAAGTTGCTGAAATAGCTCAGCAGGCCTGGCAGCATCTGTGAAGAAAAATCAGAGTTAACATTTTGGGTTAGTTTCACCAGAAACTTTTTCTTTTCCTTTCAGGCATCAAGGCCCACAGTTCTTAAGGAAGGGTCCCTGGACCCAAAATGTTAACTCTGATTTTTCTTCACAGATCCTACCATCCCTTCTGAGCTTTTCTAGCAACTTCTGTTTTTGTTCCTGATTTAGAGGGATATGGGCCAAGTGTTGGCAAATGGGATTAAATTTATATAGGATATCTAATCGGCATAGACGAGTTGGACCAAAGGGTTTATTTCCATGTTGTATATCTCTATGACTCTATGAATCTATGAATGTAGCATATACAGACTTTACCATAACAAGAGTTCAATGTCTCATGAAGGAGAGGAAATTGAGAAAAACAAAGGTCTTGTTGTAGAACCAGAGGAGCAGGAAAGTTGACATTTCGGTTCGGGACCCTTCTTCAGTAAATTTCTGAAGAAGGTCCCTGACCTGAAACATCAACTTTCTTGCTCCTCTCACGCCGTCTGGCCTGCTGTGTTCCTCCAGCTCCACACTGTGTTATCTCTGACTCCAACATCTGCAATTCTTACTATCTCTCCCATTGTAAATGTTTGGTTTTCCTATCACAGGGTTTCACAAAGCTGTTTTCTTCACAGAAGGAGGAGCATGGGCATCACATGAGTTACATGCGATTTATGTCCAAAGAAGAAAGAACAAAGAAAATTACGGCACAGGAACAGGCCATTCGGCCTTTCAAAACTGCTCTGTCATGCTGCCCATGATAACTAAAACTCCTATCCTTCTGGGGACTGTATACCTCTATTCCCATCCTATTGATGTATTTGTCAAGACACCCTTTAAGTGTCACTATCGTATCTGCATCCATTACTTCCCCCAGCAGCAAGTTCCAGGCACCCACCACCCTCTGTGTAAAAAACTTGCCTCATACATCACCTTTAAACCTTGCTCCTCGCACCTTAAACCTGTACCCCCAAGTAACTGACTCTTCCGCCCTTGGAAAAAGCTTCTGACTGTGCACTCTGTCCATGCCCTTCACAATCTTGTAGACCTCCATCAGGTCACTCCTCAACATCCGCTGTTCCAGTGAGAACAACTCAAATTTCTCCAACCTCTTCTCATAGCTAATGCCCTCCATACCAGGCAACATCCTGGTAAATATTTTCTGTACCCTCTCCAAAGCCACCACATCTTTCTGGTAGTGTGGCGACCAGAATTGAACACAATATTCCAAATGCAGCCTAACTAAGGGTCTATAAAGCTGCAACATTACCTGTCAAATTTTAAACTCAGTGCCCCAGCCGATGAAGGCACGCATGCCATATGCCTTGTTGACTACCTTCTCCACCTGTGTTGCCACTTTCAATGACCTCTATCCCTGTACACCCAGATCCCTCTGCCTATCAGTACTCTTAAGGGTTCTGCCATTTACTGCATATTTTTCATCTGGATTAGATCTTCCGAAATGCATTACCACAGATTTTTCTGGATTAAACTCCACCTGCCATCTCTCTGCCCAAGTCACCAACCAATCTATATCCTGCTATATCCTCTGACGGTCCTCATCACTATCCGCAATTCCACCAACCTTTGTGTCATTGGCAAACTTACTAATCAAACCAGTTACATTTTCCTCAACATCATTTATACATATTACAAATAGCAAACATCCCAACACTGATCCCTGAGGAACGCCACTAGTCACAGCCCTCGATTCAGAAATGCACCCTTCCACTGCTACCCTTTGTCTTCTCTGGCCGAGCCAGTTTTTTATCCATCTTGCAAACTCATCTCTGACCCCATGTAACTTTACCTTCTGTATCAGTCTGCCCTGAGGGACCTTGTGAAAGGCCTCACTGAAGTCCATGTAGACAACATCCACTGCCCTATCCTCATCGATCATTTTTGTCACTTCCTCAAAAAACTCAATCAAGTTAGTGAGATATGACCTCCCCTTCACCAACCATGTTGCATCTCGCTAATACCCCCACTTATTTCCAAGTGGGAGTAAATTCTGTCTTGATGAATCCTCTCCAGATACTTCCCTACTACCGACGTAAGGCTCATTGGCCTGTAGTTAGCTGGATTATCCCCGCCACCTTTCTTAAACAAAGGAACAACATTGCCTATTTGCCAATCCTCTGGGACCTCCTCTGTAACCAGTGAGGATACAAAGATTTCTCTCAAGGCCCCAGCAATTTCCTCCCTTGCCTCTCTCAGTATTCTGGGGTATATGCCATCAGGCCTTGGGGACTTGTCTACCTTAATGTTTTTCAAGACCCCCAATACCTCCTCCCTTTTGATCTCAACATGTCCCAAACATCTACACACCCTTCCCCAGACTCATCATCCATCAAGTCTTTCTCTATGGTGAATACTGATGCAAAGTACTCATTTAATACCTTGCCCATTTCCTCTAGCTCCACAAATAAATTTCCTTCCCTGTCCTTGAGTTGTCTAACCCTCTCCCTGGCTACCCTCTTGCTCTTTATATATGTATAAAAAGCCTTGGGATTTTCCTTAATCCTGTTGGCCTATTACTTTTCATGACCCCTTTTAGCCCTCCTGACTCCTTGCTTAGGTTTCTTACAACTTTCCTTGTATTCCATCCTTGCTTTGTGTGTTCCAGCCTCCTAGTTTTGACAAATGTAATGATGCATTTCTGTGAAATTTATGTCTTCACTTGATGAGCTCACCAAGCTGTTCCTGTGAAGACAAACCCTTCTGTTTTCACACTCCTAGAAGTCAGCTGAAAATGCTTCAGATAAATTTCATGTAAGACTGCTGCAGAACCAAAGAAAGTTTGCCACCTTGGGTTTGAGATACACGATGCTTGGAATTCAGCTCCAGAATTTTGATGCCGTGACATTTTCTGTACAGTTCTGGTATGGTCCATGTTGGATACTACTTTGACAAAGATTTAGATATGACCCTCATCCAAGTCACAAGCAAATGTTTTGACTGTGTCCCCAAAAATAATACTGAAAGTCCCCATATTGTCTCTCCCTTCTGAAGCACACCTGGCCTTCTGCAGACCATACAATCTTCTCCCAACCCCCTGCTCTGATCATAACCAATCCCCAAACATTACTGCAAACCCATACAATGTTTTCCCAACTTCAAAGATTGCTCCCCAGTCACCTGGGTCACACACAAAGCAAAGCCAACGATGCTTCAGGCTCATTATTGAACCTGAAGATTGACGAATTAACCTTTGCATCTTCTGAATAATTGACAAGGCACTATGGATTTAGTTTACTTTACACAGAGGGTGGTAGGTGCCTGGAACACGTTGCCAGCAGAGGTAGTAGAGGCAGGGACAGTAGATTCATTCAAGGAGCGTCTGGACAGATGCATGAGTAGGTGGGGAGCAGAGGGATACAGATCCTTAGGAATTGGGCGATAGGTTTAGACAGTGGATTTGGATCGGCACAGGCTTGGAGGGCCGAAGGGCCTGTTCCTGGGCTGTAAGTTTTCTTTGTTCTTTGTTCTTTGTTCTAGTTTTCTGCTGCTAGATCTGATGTGAATCTGTCCAATTTAGCAGTAAGAGTGCCACATGGCAAGATGGAGGGTATCCTCCTAGGAAGATGGCAATTTATCTTCTTAATACTATCATGGGCAAATGCATCTTCAACAAGTAGATTGGTAAGGACAATGCTTTTGCTCTTATTGGTCCCCTCACCAGCTGCTGCAGGCCCTGTCGGGAAAATACGTCCTTCAGCTTGGTCAGTAGTGGTGCTACTGACAAACGTTGGCTGACAAGCATTGAAATCCCCCACCCAGAATACATTTTGTCCTCTTGCCACTCAGCACTTTGTCAAAGTCATATTCAAAATGGAGGAATGATGACTTAACACCTCAAAGAGAGTGGTGGTGGAAATCAGCACGATGTTTCCTTGCCCATGTTTGATCTGATGCCATAAGTTTTCATGGGTCTGGAGTCAATGTTGGAGACTCCTTTCCAGCTGTATACCACTGTGCAACCACCCATGGTAGGGCAGGACATAGCTAGTAATGGTGCTGGTCACATTGTTTAGCTGTAAAGTATGCTTTAGGTTGGACTTAGGTTGCGAGGGCAAGAAAGAAAAGGCTTTACATTGCACCTAACATTACTACCTGACCAGGGAATAGGGCATGTTGACAATTAAGACCAATTCCCTGGGCTGTCTCACCCACACTCCACTTCTCGTCGGGTTAGATGTGACAGGATTTTAATCCTGCTCTCACGTTGTTCTACGATTTCCACACACAATGAGTACACTGAAAAACATTTCAAATAGGGGCATGGAGGAGAGAGATGATCTGATATTTCAGATTTTTTTCAGGAGATTGTGATAAGAATGAATGTCACTGACTGTTTCTTAATCCCAAACTGCATCATTAATACATGATAATTATGCCTTCATTTTTGACAGTGTAAACACATACATGTATATAAAACATGCATAGTCATGTGTGCAATATGTTTTACTTTGAAATATGTTGTTCCTGAGAAATACAAAACTAAAAGTTCCAATGTCTGGTTGGTTAACCTGTCACATTGTATAGTATCTGTATAAAAATGTCAAGTTTATACTGTGGAATTATTCCATATATTAAATATATTCTGTGTAATTATCTTACATCTAAAATCTATTCTCTGGATTATTCTAGATATAAAATGTATGTTGTGAAAATATTCTAGAGAGACTGATAACTTGGATCCTCACACAGCTTGGTCGGATTTACTGACACAAGAACTTGGCCTCACCTTCCCATTACAAACCTGTACATTAACACACACCAACAGCACCTAGCTGGAGATTGTATCCTGTTTAAGCTATCTCCTTCCTTCCATTTGTCTAAATTACATAATATTCCTTAACTTTCTTTTCTTTTGTCTCCAACTTTTTCTCTTTCATTTGGTATTATTTTCCTCTTGTTCCATCAATCTTTCTCAGCTACCCTGCTATTTTTTCTCCTTGCTCTATTTCCTTCATTCTTCCAGCGTCTCTGTCTCAAACTATTTCATCCCGCAGGTTCTCTTCAGTTCTCTAAACTCCCATTCCACTTCGTTCTTTCCTGTTTCCCATATTCTCTTTAAATAAATCTTTTCTCTCCCGACCTTGCACTCTTGCTGTTCCTTTCTTCCTCTTTCCCAAATTCTCCCAATTAGCTTCTCACACTCTTTCGAGCGCTCTTCAGTCTCTGTTTCTGCCCAGGGTCTTCCTATCTCCAGCTTGCTTCTGTTATCTGTCTCTCATTTCCATCCAGTAACTATCTCCCCTCAATGATTATCTCTATGCAGTCTATCTCCTCAAACCATCTCCTCTCACTCACCAGTAAAATCATCTCTTTATCCAGTCTCTATATCTTTCCTATCTCCCTGAATCTCTCCCTTTATACTCAGAGCTATTCTCGCTTGATTGCATCCAGTTCCTCCTTTTACCGTCATCATCCCCAACACCAGAACCATTCCTCTTAATTTCCCCTGCCTGGTTTCATAAGAACATAAGAACTAGGAGCAGGAGCAGGCCGTCCAGCCCTTCGAGCCTGCTCCACCATTCAATAAGATCATGGCTGATCTTTTCGTGGACTCAGATCCATTTACCCGCGCTCTCACCGTATCCCTTAATTCCTTTATTGTTCAAAAAAAACTACCTTAGCTTTAAAAACGTTTACTGAAGTAGCGTCAACTACTTCACTGGGCAAGGAATTCCATAGATTAACAACCCTCTGGGTGAAGAAGTTCCTCCTCAATTCAGTCCTAAATCTGCTCCCTCTAATCTTGGGGCTCTGCCCTCTCGTCCTAGCTTCACCTTCCAGTGGAAACATCCTCTCTACTTCTATCTTATCTATTCCCTTCATAATTTTATATGTTTCTATAAGATCCTCCCTCAATCTTCCGAATTCCAATGAATGTAATCCCAATCTACTCAGTCTCTCCCTCCTCATAAGCCTTCTCTCTTGCTTTTTTTCCCTCTCTCTCTGATTGTATTTTCTCTCACCTCTTCAGTTCCGCCCCCCCCTTAGATTGCACCCCCACCCACAAGTCTCTTTCCAGTCTCTCTCCTCAATGTCCCTCTCTCTCTCCTCTACATCCCTCTGTCTCTCTCTGCGCTCTCTCTCTCTCTCTGACCGCAGTCTAGCTCTCTCTTTCTCCAGTTTCTATTTGCTGGTGTTTCTTTTCCTCCCCCTTTCCAGGTTTTCTCAGTCTCTGTCTCTCGATTCTTCAGGGTCTCTGTTACCCCAACACCCTCCCCCCCGCCCATATCTCTCCGAAACTATTTCTCTCCCACTCTATCTCTTTCAGTCTCCCCAGACTCTCTCCATTGTACCTCTCTTCCCATTCCACTCTCCCTGTCGCTTTCGTTGACTCCCTCCTGAAATGTTAACCTCCCCAGTCTCTCATCCCCAGTGTCTTTTACCTCACTACACCACCCCATACCTGATGCTTAGACTCTCTCTCTCCCAACCTTTCACCATGTCTCTCCCCCATCTTTCTCCCCACTGACTCCCTCCTACGCTGTCTCTCGCCCTGTCCCTTTCGCCCTCTCCTGATTCCTGCCCCTCTCCCCAGTCTCTCTCACCATCCTCCCATCTCTCTCCCTAATCTCTCTCACCGTCCTTCATCCCTCTCTTCAGTCTCTCTCACCCATCCCTTTTCCCAGTCTCTCACCCTCCTCCGGTGCCTCTCCCCAGTCTCCCTCACTCTCCTCCCGCCCCTCTCTCCAGTCTCCGTCACCCTCCTCCGGTCCCTCTCCCCAGTCTCTCTCACCCTCCTCCTGTCTCTCTCGCCAGTCTGTGTCACCCTCCTCCCGTCCCTCTCTCCAGTCTCTCTAGTTCTCTCACTCGGCAGCGGCCACACTTACGTTCCAGATAGCGAAGAAGATGAGAGATGAACAGAGTACTAAGGAAAGCATGTAACAGAAGGCAGCGAATGTAAACGCCATAATTTTCCCCAATGCTGGCGACTTGCTCCCAAATTTCCGCAATTCCCATCGGATCCGAGTCCCACTCCGACAGCCAACAGCAAATGCACTAGCGAAAACAGTTAGCTCAAAACTGCTCAAAGGAATCAGAAACAATATTGGCTCGACTGGGCAAACATCGCGTCTTGTTCCCACTCGGAAGTTCCCTGAATGCCCCGAAATCTTCGCGCCAACTTGCCACCCTGGAACCCCGAATCTCTGGTACAGTTTCGAAGACGGTCACTTGTCAGTTCCCGAGTTCATCTTCCGAATCTGAGTGTGGCAAAAATCCCTCTCAATGAAATAACCTGGGGCCCGATTGTTCTTGGGAACAAGCCCTGAAACTCGGAGAATTCAGTCCTTTCCGTTCAGTAGAGTGGAGCCAGGGAAAGAACCCGAGAATTGACGAACCAGCTCCATCCTTCTCCTGAGCTGCTCCCTCCTTTCTGTCACATCCCTGCCCCTGCCCGCCTCTGTCAACAATTCCCAATGGATTGGCTGTCAGCGCCAGGAGGCACGCTCACAGAGCGCTGAACAATATTGCAACACAGAGAGTCACGCCGATCGACCAGAAGAGAGAGAACACGCTTCAAACGGACCATAGTTACAGCCCAAAGCGAACTGCAGCTACCATGGTGACTGTTAAATCACTGAACTGTACCAATTCCACCTATATCTACCACGGTGACAAACATCAACATGAACCCACCCTTACTGCTGCACTCTTTAGCCTCATGGCATTCGGTTGATATGATGTCTCCCTATCCGTTCTGCAAACTGTGTCACCTCACACTTTCCAATGTGGGTAAATGTGAAGTTGTACACTTTGGTAGGAAGAATAGAGGCCTGCTCTATTTTTAAAATGGAGAAAAGCTTCAGAAATCTGAAGCACAAAGGGACTTGGTAATCTCAGTTCAGGATTCTTTTAAGATTTAACATGCAGATTCAGCTGGCAGTTCGGAAGGCAAATGTAATGTTAGCATACATTTCAAGAGGGCTAGAATACAACAGAAGGGATTCACTCTTGAGGCTGTATAGGGCTCTGGTCAGTGCACCCCTTGAATACAGTGAGCAGTTTTGGGCCCCATAACCAAGGAAGAATATGTCAGCCTTGGAGGGTGTCCAGAGGAAGTTTACAGATCTTGGCGAAGAAGGGTTTGTCATATGAGGACCAGTTGAAGACTCTGGGTCTGTACTCGCAGAAGTTTTGAAGGATGAGAGGGGGGTTTAATTGAAATTTACAGGATACTGAGAGGGCTGGATAGAGTAGACGTGGAGAAGATGTTTCCTCTAGTAGGAGAGAATAGGGCCAGAGGGCCCACCTCAGTGTGAAAAGATGACTCTTCAGAACTGGGTCAAAAATCACATGACACCAGGTTATAGTCCCACAGGTTTATTTGAAACACTAGCTTTCGGAGGGTTTTCCTTCCTCAGGTATGGTGAGAGAGGAGGTATCAAGACACAGAATTTATAAGTAAAAGATCAAAGGATCATACAACTGATGTGAATGTATTGAATAAACCTAAAATGGCTGGCTGACTTCCTCCTGTTAAATCTTTAGTTAGAAAGGAGACGCAGGTTTTGACTGATTAAAATGAAAATCCCAGAATTTCTTTCAAGGCACTGCCCTGAGATAACTAAAGGTTTTATAATTGTACACAAGAGGTGACAAACGGAACAGCCATGGGGACCAGATTTGCAACCGAATATGCCAACAGTTTCATGCACAAGTTCGAACAAGATGACTTTGCTGCCCTCTTGTCATCTGACAAGATGACCTCTGACCAATGCCGTACACCAGATACATTGACAACATTTTCTTCCTTTGGATTCATGGTGAGGAATCACTGAAACAATGACATAGTGCTATCAACAAGTTTCATCCCACCATCAGTCCTACCATGGACTACACTTCAGAATCATTCTCACTCTTGGACACACACATCTCCATCAAGGATGAACACCTCAATACTATGGGTAACCTCACAATGCTGCACTTCTGTAGCTTCCACCCTAAACATACTAAAAAAGCCATCTCCGATGGACAAGCCCTACACATACACAAGATCTGCTCAGATATGGAAGAACGTGACAAACATCAGAGGTGTTGAAGGACACCCTCATAAGAATGGGATAGAATGCTCAACTCATTGATCGCCAGTTCTGATGGGCCACAGTGAAAAACTGTAATGACTTCCTCAGAAGACAGACCTGGGATATGACCGATAGGGTACCCTTCGTCATCCAGTATTTCCCTGGAGCGGAGAAACCACGCCATGTTCTTTGCAGCTTTCAACACATTATTGAAGATGATGAGTACCGCACCAAGATCTTCCCTATGCCTCCACTTCTTGTCTTCAAACAACCACCAAACCTTAAACAGACCATTGTTCAAGGCAAAATACCCAGCCTCCAGGACAACATTGACCACAACATCACACAACACTGCCATGGCAACCTCTGCAAGACATGTCAGATCATCGACTTGGATACTAACATCACACATGGAAACACCACCCGCCAGGTTCACGGCAGATACTCATGTGACTCCGCTAATGTTGTCTATCTCATACACTGGAGGAAAGGATGCCCTGGGGCATGGTATATTGGTGAAACACAGATGCTACGACAGTGGATGAATGAACGCCGCACGACAATCGCCAGACAGGAGTGTTCCCTCCCAATGGGGAAGCACTTCAGCGGTCAAGGGCATTCAGCCTTGGATCTTTGGGTAAAGGTCCTCCAAGGCAGGCTTCAGGCTACACAACAATGCAGAGTTCCCAAGCAGAGGCTGATACAAGTTCGGTACCTATGAGGATAGCCTCAACTGTGATAATGGGTTCTTCGGTTCATGTCATTCCAGGTGTGACCCTACCACACTATCTCTCTCACACACACACATACACACACACGCATGTTTAAGTCAATGGGGTGAATTTGCAGATACATTCTATTTGGTTCATAAAGTACACAATTTGTAGACACAGTCAGTCAATGGGGCATTTTATAAATTCCTGCTTTGGAAATAAAACCAGTCTGACTCCAGGTTAAAACGCAGACAGATTCCATAAAGGCCTCACACCTAAAATCCATTGTCTGACCTGAGATGTCACCTCTGATATACTGATAAAACTTTCAGTTATCTCAGGGCAGTGACTTGAAAGAAATTCTGGGATTTGCATTTTAATCAATCAAAACCTACATCTCCTTTCTAACTGATTAAAGACTTAACAGGAGGGAGTCAGCCAGCTATTTTAGGTTTATTCAATACATTCACATCAGTTGTATGATCCTTTGATCTTTTACTTATAAATTCTGAGTCTTGATACCTCCTCTCTGACTAAACCAGAGGAAGGAACAATGCTATGAAAGCTAGTGTTTCAAATAAACCTGTTGGACAATAACCTGGTGTATGATGATTGACCTTGTGCAACCCAGTCCAATGCTGGCACCTCCACATCTTTAGAACTGAGATGAGGAGGAATTTCTTCAGGCAGAGGGTGGCAAATCTGGGGAACTTATTGCTGTACAAGGGTGTGGAGGGCAAGTCATTGAGTGTATTTAAGACATAGGTTCTTGACTGGTATGGGAGTCAAGGGTTACAGGGAGAAGGCAGGAGAATGGGGTTGAGAAACATATCAGCTATGATCAAATGATAGGGCAGAGTCAATGGGCTGAATAGCATAATTCTTCTCCTATATTTTATGATCTTATGGTCTTAATCTTGAAGGTGTGGATGTGGTGCCAATCAAGTGGCATGCTTTGTCCTGGATGGTGCCAAGCTTCTTGAGTGTTGTTAGAGCTGCAGTCATTTAGGGAAGTGGAGAGTATTCCATCACACTCCTGCCTTGTGCTTTGAAAATGTTAGAGAGTCTCTGGGGAGGCAGGAAGGGTCACCGGACCCAAAACGTTAACTCTGTTTTTTCCTTCACAGATGCTGCCAGACCTGCTGAGCTTTTCCAGCAACTTTGTTTTTGTTCTGGAGAGTCAGGAGGTGAGTTACTCAATGCAGAATTCCCAGTTGGTCCAATTCAGTTTCTGGTCAAAGGTAACCCTGGATATTGATAGTAAGGGATTAAACAATGCCATTGGATACTAAGGTAAGATGATTAGATTCTCTCAGGTTGTATATAGACACTGCGCGGCACTTGTGTGGCACAAATGTTATTAGCCACTTGTCTCCCCAATATTTCAGCATTTCAAAATGGACAACTTTAGTTTCTGAGGAGCCAAATGGGGCTGAATATTGTGCAATTATTCATGAAAATCCCCACTCTGACCTTATGATGGAGGGAAGATCATTGATGAAGCAGCTGAAGATGGTTGGGTATAGGATACCACCCTGAAGAATTCCTGTAGAACTGTCCTCGAGTTGAGATGACTGATCTTTAACATCTGTAATGATCTTCCTTTGTGCCAGATGTGACTCCATCCAACAAAGAGTTTTCCTCCTGTTTCCCATTGACTCCAGTTTTACTAGGACTCCTTTGCCACACTTAGTCAAACAGCCTTGATTTCAAGGGTGGTTACTCTTGGGTCATCTCTGGAGTTCAACTCTTTTGTCCATGTTTGAATCGAGCTGTAATGAGGCCAGGAACTTAATGGGTTTGACAAAACCCAACTGAGCATCAGTGAACAAGTTATGACTGTGCAAAACTACATCACTTCTGTTACATTGTTGGTGAACAGAGTGTATTGGTAGGGCGATAATTGGCTACATTGGATTTGTTCTGCTTTTTGCAGATGAGATATTCCTGGACAATTTCTACTTCTCATATCATGTTAACAACTGCAAAGGCTTCTAACTGTTTGACTTTGTCCACACAATGCATCACAACATGGAACACCCATTCACCTTCTGGTTAAAGGTTCTTCCACTCTGAATTTGCACCCTGTTTTTACTGTTGTATCTGCTTGCAATTATCTTGGTCCTAGGCATGCTCACTATAGTTGCTATCAAAATATTTTGCATGTTATATGTTTGGTTGTGTCTATTGTATCATCTGGTTCCAAAGATTTCTTGCATTGGGAAGTGGACTGTCTTTTTACCTGCCTGTAAGGGTAGTCATGGCAGAAACCCTCATAACATTTTAGAAGTGTTTAGATGTGCACTTGCAATGCTATGGGATAAGAGCTGGCAAATGGGATTTTTTTTAAAAAGTTAATTGATTGTTATTGACTGGTGCAGATGAGATGTGCTGAAGAGATAGTAGGAACTGCCGATGCTGGAGAATCTGAGGTAACAAGGTGCAGAGCTGGATGAACACAGCAGGCCGAGCAGCATCAGAGGAGCAGGAAAGCTGACGTTTTGGGTCGAGACCCTTCTTCAGATACATCAGCTTTCCTGCTCCTCTGATGCTGCTCAGCCTGCTGTGTTCATCCAGCTCTGCACCTTGTTATCACAGATGTGATTGAAGATCTTTTTTTCTGTGCTGCAGATCTCAAAAACTGCACGAGTTGCACAGTGGCAGCTGTGTACCATGAATAAGACGCATGACAGTAACATAGCAAGGCTTTTTCGAAAGTATCTTCCAGCTCTACCACCCAGAATTATAAGGATAGAATATGCATGGGAACAATACCATCTGCAAGTTCCTTGCAAGTCATCTACCACATTGACTTTGATGTGACACACATATACTCTCTCACACTCACACACTCTCTCTCAAACGCACACGCGCACACACACACACATACACACACATATCTATGGGGTGAATCATTTCATCCAAGATGTTTGTTTACTTGCACATACATTTTATTTTGTTCAAAACACACAGTTCGTAGTCACAGTCAGTTAGTGTGGCATCTTATAAATTCCAGCTTTCAGAATAAAACCAGCCTGATTCCAGGTTAAAACTCTGAGACAGATTCTGAACAAAGCCTCATACCTACAATTCAGAGTCTGACCTGAGATGTGACCTTCTGTACATTCCTATTGCTCTGCCCAATTGTCATGACAGCACAGCACTGACATTGACTTTATAAACACTTTATACACCATCTAACACTCTTGGTGACCTGCAGAGATTTATAATCTGACACTCCATCACACCAGTTTTATGATCTTTCGCTCTTTTTGCCTACAACCCCTGCGTCTGTGTGCCCAGCTCCCTCACTGCACCTGACAAAGGGGCTGCGCTCCGAAAGCTTGTGTGATTCCAAATAAACCTGTTGGACTATACCTGGATTCGTGTGACTTCTGACCCTGACTTTGAACTGTATTGAGAACTGTTTCAAAAGTTCTCTGGCGGTTGCTTGTAAGGCATCAAACCTAGATGGTGAATTCTAAAGTTCTCTTTTACATGAAGCTGATTCTGTAGCATTTGCCATAGCTTAGCAAGTCCTCTACAGTCTGACTTGAAGTGTTGACACTGTGCAATCCTTCATTTCCAATGGCTGATTTATTTCCACTGACTCCATGTCTGGTTCTGCAGTGGCTACATCTATAAAGCAGAGCTCTATATTTTGTTCAAAAAATCCTAAATTCATTTAGAACATCAGTGCCCTTCCAATTCATTCCAGGAAGTTTAGTAGTCACCTTCCTGATCTTTCTCAAATATAATCAATGTGTGGTAGTGTATTATCATCAATTTATAATAGCAAGGCCATGGGCAGAATCTTTTAGGAGTCTGAGCAACGTGGGCCATGGTGAGATTTGTGCCAGAATCAGATGATAAGTTTGGTGAAGTCAATGAAAACCTTGCTCTATCTGTTCTGATTTTTAACAAGTGGCACAGTGAATTTCTTGCTAGGCAGCAGCAAGTTGCTAGTTAAGAGCATTTGTTGCATTTTTTATATTCATTCATGGGATATGAGTGTTGCTGGCTGAGCCTGCATTTATTTCCTGTTCCTAGTTACCTTTGGGAACGTGGTGGTGATCTGCTTTCTTGAACTATTGCAGCCCGCGTGCTGTAAACTCACAACACTGTTAGGGTGAGAATTCCAGGAATTTGACCAAGTGACACTGAAGGAATAGCAAAACACATGAGTGGGTTGGAGGGAAATTTGCAGGTGATGTTTCCATGTATCTGCTGCCTTTGTCCTTCTAGATGGAAGTGGTCATGGGTTTCAAAGGTGCTTTCTCAGGATCTTTGGAGAATTGCAGTGTATCTTGTAAATGATACACATTGCTGCTTATGAGGTTCAGTGGTTGAGAGAGAAGATGTTTGTGAATGTGGTGCCAATCAAGTGGAATGCTTTCTCCTAGATGGTGTCAAGCTCCTTGAGTGTTGTTGGAACTGCACTTCTCCAGCCAAGTGGGGAGTATTCCATCACACTCCTGACTTGTGCCTTGTAGACAGTGGACAAACTTTTGGGAGTCGGGGGGTGGTGGTGAGTTACTCACTGCAGTATTCCTAGTATTCTGGCCTGCTCTTGTAGTCAATATGTTTATATGGTTACTCCAGTTGCGTTTCTGGTCAATGATAATCCCTGGGGTGTTGATGGTGAGGGATTCAGTGATGGCAACACCATTGAATGTCAAGGTGCGGTGATTAGATAGTCTCTTATTAGAGATAGTCATTACATGGCATTTGTATAGCTGAATGTTTTTTGTCACTTGTCAGCCCAAACCTGGATATTGTCCAGATCTTGTTGCATTGTGCATGAACTACTTCATAATGGAGGAGTCACAAATTATGCTGAACATTGTGCAATCATCGGTGAACATCCGAACTTCTGACATTATGATGGAGGGTAGGTCATTGATGAAACAGCTGAAGATGTTTGGCCTTGAACACTCACCTGAAGAACTGCTGCAAATGTCCTGCGGCTGAGATGACCGACCTCTAATAACCATAGCCATCTTACTAGTGCCAGGTATGACTCCAACCAATGGAGAATTTTTCCCTGATTCCCATTGACTCCACTTTTATGAGGGCTCCTTGATTCCACATTCAGTTGGTTGCAGCCTTGATCGTAAGGGCTGTCACTCTCACCTCAGCTCTAGAGTTCAGCACTTTTGTCCCTGTTTGAACCAAGGCTGTAATGATGTCAGGAGCTGAGTGATCCTAACCCAAACTGGGTGTCACTAAGCAGGCTATTGTTGAGCAGGTGCTGCTTGGTAGGACTATTGATGATGCCGTTGATCACTTTACTGATGATCATGAGTAGACTGATAGGTGGGCAATTGGTTGGTTGGATTTGTCCTGTGTTTTATGTGCAGAACATAGCTGGGCAATTTTTAACACTGTCGGGTAGATGCCAGAGGTGTAGCTATATTGGGATAGCTTGGCTAGGGGTGCAGCAGGCTCTGGAGCACAAGTCTTCAGTTCTATTGCCAGAATTTTGTCAGACCCATAGCCTTTGCATTATCCAATGCTTCGAACCTTTTTTTGACATCATGAAGAGTGAATCCAACTGGCTGATGATTGGCATCTGTGATGCTGGGGACTTTTGGAGGAGACTTAAATGCATTAAAAAGGAGGTTAAATGTTTGTTGCCTGCCTATCTCATTTCATTAATATTCAGCTTTCTACCTTACTAAATGGGTCAGACAAGCTCGACATTGAGAATACTTTACCTGGAAACTTGCTGTCAAGGACTGTACATTGCACACTGGGCACCAACATTCATGGTACACTGACATGCATGTCACATTCACTGAGCATGGTATCCAAATTGTGCCATTCTCTCAGTACAATCAGAACATTGCAGAACATCTGCAATCTACTTACAGAATGTTTCTGCACTTCACTGCTGCACTAGCAACTCTCATTGTAATGCTACAGCAAGGACACTGTGTGCTCAAGGACAAGCACCCAGTTTATGCACTGGACGAGACTGCATCTCTAGGTGCTGCTCACTCTTATAATGCACACTTTTCCTGATTCTACCTTCTTCCACATAGCATCCTTGCCTTGCATTGTCTAGCATTGCCTTTTTGCATTTTGTCCCTCAGCCAGAGATGCAGGCTCATATTTACTTTTGTTTTGCCTTGCCATTTAACACAGCCACAAAGGAAAGAAGCTTGTCATGATTATCATCAGGCCTCAGTCAAGTGAAGGAGGGTATCCTTCGCTCAGAGGTCCCAGCACAGTAAGTCAAGGGCAGATTTCAGTGTCAGTCCAGGGTTTTGAAAATAGTCAGTCAGCCACTCAGCATGGTCAGAGTCAAGATGCTTTTTACATAAGCGATTGAGGAGCTGAATGGTGGGAAGCCCAACACCCATCTGGATTCTCACAGCCCTGTTGGGAGCTGTTTTCTTCCTAGAATAAGAGACAGGCAAGTATTTAGGGAGAATAAAGTGGCTGACACAACTGTTATTTTTGGTGCTGCGGGCTAAGGCGAATGCAGGGAGTGATCAGGCAGCACTGACAGTATGCAGGATTAGGTAGTTCTGGGAGTTGAGGTGGCTGACAGTGTGTGAGGGAAGATGTTGCAGGCTATAGTAAGATTGGTAGAGCATGAACCTTTATGGGATGTGGGTACAGTGTCAGGGATAAGTGAGAATGAGGTATCAGAGAGAAGATGATGGGTCTTACGCTGAAAGAGTAGAGAAGTTCATTGACCTTCCTATGTTCCTCCAGATGGCTGAAGTTGCTCTAACCTAGGTGGCAACGTAAGATCTAATTGCAATGATCTGGTGTTGTGGCCTCCACTCCTGGTCCTGGGAGAAGAGGAAGTCCCAACTCTGCAATATTCCGATCAGCAGGACCTCCAGAACCCTGCCTGCAGTAAGTAACAAGCTCCCCAATCTGCTATGTCCAGGGAAAATATCAGGAAGCATGCAGGGAAATTCCAGGCTTACAGTTAATATCTGGTTTTATAACGCATTTTTAAACATCATGCAGGCACAAGGAATGCTGGTGAATTTTTGGACAGCAACTGAGTGGTGAATTGTTCTGGAAATGGCAAATGGAAAATGGATTTGGAATCCAACATGATGAGTGCCAAAGAATGGGGTAGGTAGTTAATGAGGCTTCTTTGGTGAGATAAGGCAAGATAACACATTACGTCTCGTAGTGACGATTCATCTAGGAAACTTGTCGCAACTGGCATTTAGCAAAAAAAAATTCTGCCATATGAGGCTATTCTGTACGGCAAGTCAAATGCAACTGCTGTGTCTATTATACTTTGCTTTGAGAATTCTTCATTGTGGAGTTTAGGCTGCACTCAAACTTCAAACATTTTCCATTTCATGCAATTTTCTCTTTTTGCATGGAAATGGCGCCCGAGTTGTCTTGATGGCCCAATTCAAAACTGAGTGGTAATCTGGACTCCAATCTGGCCAGCTCATAAATCAATTAGTCACTATTTAGCCAGCACTTTCTGCACAATGATTTTTTATATCTCTGGAGTTGCAATGTAAATGTAACTTGAACACAGCTTTGAATCTTGTTTGAGGCTTTTTTTCGCGGTTTTTGAGTTCACATCACTTTTTCAAGGAAAAGTCACAGATGATCACCATGTCATTTCCTTGCTTTGTATTTATTAACACAGAATTATCACTCTCACACTCTCAATTAATATAGCTTCAATTTAATTAAAAATCTGAACCAGGCTTACTTAACGGACATAGCAAGAACTACAGATGCTGAGTCAGAGACAACACAGTGTGGAACTGGAGGAACACAGCAGGCCAGGCAGCAGGAAAGTTGACGTTTTGGGTTGGGACCCTTCTTCAGAAAATGGTACTGAGAAAGGAGACGTGGCTGTAGTTCTGGATTTGTTTAAGTGTGTGATTGAAGAGTTTCAGAGCAGAGGAGATAATCAGTGGGTTGCAGTGGGAGAGAGATCCACTGAGGTCTTTTGGGAGGAAGGAAGACAACTTCTTCAAGGTCGGCATCCTTGGAAGATGAAGAAAGGTCCTGACCTGAAATTGTCAAAGTTCCTGTTCTTCTGATGCTGCCTGGCCTGTTGTGTTCCTCCAGCTCCACACTGTGTTGTCTCTGACTCCAGCATCTGCAGTTCTTGCTACCTACGAGTGATTTATAACCCCACTGCAAAGCCTCTTCCAAGGATGCCCACCTTGTAGAAGTTGTCCTCCTCCCTCGGAAGGGCCTCAGTGGATCTCTCTCCCACTGCAATCCACTGGCAATCTCCTCTGCCCTGAGACTCTTTGACCACATACTTAAATAAACACAGTATGACAGCCACATCTCTTTTCTCTGTACAATTTTCTGACGAACGGTCCCAACCCGAAATGTCAATGTTCCTGCTCCTCTAATGCTGTCTGGCCTGCTGTATGACTTAACAGACAGACTGATGACCTACAGTTACAGAGCAGCCAATGTACACATTCTCAGTCTAGCATTCTGCTGCTTGGAGACCTCATGGCTGCTGCTCATATGGTTTCATCCTGGTCCTTGCTAGCAGACTCAACTCTGAAAGCAGTAACACAACACCCTTCACTCTATGTTATCCAGTCAATATTTCTCCAACAAGAGAGACTGTAAGCAACTTTGTTTGACATTCAGTCACATTATCATTATCATTTACCTGCGGAGTCACCATTGATCCTAAGTTGAATTGGGCCAAACTCATAAATGCTTTATCTACTACAACAAGAAAGAGGTTGAATCTTCTATGATGAGAGGCTCACATTCTGAATCCAAAGATCTTCTCCAACATATAAACCTTACACAGGTTTACAAAATCATGAGGGGCATGGCTATGGTGAATAGCCAAGGTCTTTTCCCAGGGTAGGGAGGTCCAAAACTAGAGAGCATTTGTTTAAGGTGAGAGGGGAAAGAGTTAAAAGGGACCTGAGGAGCAAACTTTTCATGCAGAGGGTGGTACATGTATGAAACGAGTTGCCAGAAGAAGTGGTGGAGGCGGGTACAATTAAAACATTTAAAAGGCATCTGGATGGGTGCATGAATAGCCAGGGTTTAGAGGGATATGGGCCAAATGCTGGCATGGGACGAGATCAGTTTAGGATATCTGGACAGCGCAGGTGAGATGGACCAAAGTGTCTTTTCTGTGCTGTTCAATCTATGACTCTATGACTCTATCTACAAGAAACAAGTCAGGGATGTGATAGATTATTCTCCATTTGCCTGGGCAAGTACAAGCGAATTAAACAAACTTCAAGTAATTCAACATGCTACAGGGTAAAGTTTGATTGGCACTCCTTCACCATCTTTCAAATTCTCTCTCTCTAACACTGCCTCACAGTAGCAGCAGTATGTACCATCTACAAGAAGCAATTTACCAAGCTCCACGTAAACCTACAACCTCTCCCACCTTGATATGGAACATCACCATTTGCAAGTTCCCCTCCAAGTCATGCACCATCTTGATGTAGAAATATATTGCCACACCTAAGCCTTCAGTAGCGCTTTCCAACTCATGAGTTTGACCATCTGAAAGTAAAGGGCAGCAGACAGTTGACAAGGGAGGTGAAAAAGCAAGTAAGAGAAACAAGAAGAATCACAAGAAAATGCTAGCAACTAACACAATGGAGAATCTTGTTGAACTTGTACAAGATACTTTTAAGACTTCAGTTGGAGTATTGTGTACACATGTGGGTGTGACATAATAGGAAAGATGTGAATTCACTGGAAAGAGTGCATAAGTGATTTACAAGACTAGTTCCAGAAATGAGAAATTTCAGTTATGAGGATGAATTGAAGAAGTTGGGATGGTTTTCCATGGAGTGAAGAAGGCTGAGAGGAGATGTGACAGATGTTTTCAAAACCATGAGCGAGCTGGAAAGATTAGATAGAGTTAAACTGTTCCTGCTCGTAAAAGCAACAAAATTTAAAGTGATGTACAAAAGAAGAAAGAGTGATAAGAGAAAAATCTTTTTCACATAACAAGCAGTTCAGGTATGGAATGTACTGCCTGGAAATGTTGCTGATGTAGGTTCAATTGAGGCATTCAAGAGGGCATTGGATGATCATTTATATAGAAATAGTGTGCAAGGGTAATTTTGCCATGCACACAATGTTAATTTAAGAAGAAGGTCCAGCATCATCTTTCTAAAGTGGAACTTGAACCTACAGCTGTTTGTAATGAAATGTGCCACAGCCGGCAAAGTATAAGGTGGCAGTCCAACCAGGAGTATATCAGTTAACAAACACTTGGATAACAGTTTCAGCAGCAGATGGGCTGAGGCAGGAGCAGAGTTGGGCAAGGTGGAAACAAGTGATCATAGTGATGGCGTTAACATGTGTTAACATTTTGGAGTCAAATCTGTCAACAGGGTTGCAGACAGTCTGCTGCAGTCTTCTTAATGTTTAACTGGAGGAAATTTGTGCTTATCCAGTAATAGACATCAGATGACAATCTGACACTTTACAGACACTGGAAGGGGTTGGGATGGGTGTCAGTAATTTCCTTTGAGCCACAAAACTGTGACATTTGCCACTGACTGCCCAAAAATCTTTGAGTTACGTATTTACCTCCTTAATTTTGTTGACCCTTTGCCAATGTGCAATGGCTCAGGTAGGAATCCAGAGATTATTAATTTTTTGGCTCTGCTTTTAATTTAGCTCCTAGCTGCTCATATTCTCTCAGCAGAACCTCTTTTCTCTTTCTACCTAGAACACTGGTACCCACATGGACCATGACAATTGGATCTTTCCCCTCCTACTCCACCAGAGATGGAGATATAAATATGGCCCAGCCAACAATGCCCACTTTTCAAGAAGTAATAAACAAAATCTTTCCTTCAATGTGATGACCAGAACTGTATGCAGGCTCTTGTTGTCTTCTAAGTTGTGTTTTGTACAATTCTCTTGATAATGAAGCAGTTCATGTTGGCAGCAAGACGCAGATCAATCAAGAATGTACAGCAGAGGTTTGTTAAGGTAAGGTTGTGTCTGACTAATTTGATTGGATTTTCTGATGAGTGTCAATTAGGGTACCATGATGCAGTCTGTAATAACAATGCCTTTGACAATGTCACGCATAGTAGACTGGTCAGAAATATGAGAGTCTGTGAAATACATGTGAAAGTGGTACTCCATATTCAGACTTATCTCCGTGGAAGGAAATAAATGTTAGCAATCAACAGATATTCCTATTCTTATATTTTATGCCTCACCTAATAAAAGAAAGTGACATTATAACGTACTTAAGGCTAATTGGTTTTTCTTAAAATGGACACTAAATCTCAAAAGATAGCTCCCAGAAATCACACTTGTTGATTTATTACAGCCAATAAAAACAGACAGATTGCTGTGTTACCTCAGCATCAAGCACAAAGAGAGATATTTAGCTTCAATTAATCTTTGGATAACACAAAGTGTTCTCCTAAAGGTGTCAGAAATCAATGTTTCAGAGAGAATAGGAGACTAGAAAGAGAGCATGAGGAATTCCAGCATAACTGACACTGTTTTATGGAATAAAATTGTTCAACAAAACATTAATCGTTTGAGTTTTGATCTTAATGAGACATACTGTGAGTCAGTATTTTAGCAAAACTCAAGATGAACTCTGAGAGACAACATCAAAGAGGGTCTTCAACTTAGGGACGGTAAACCAGCTTGGACTATTGTTTTGAAACAGATTTTTTTTATTCATTTGTGGGATGTGGGCGTCACTGGCTGGCCAGCACTCCTTGCCCTTGAGAAGATGGTGGTGAGCTACCTTCTTGAACTGCTGCAGTCCACCAGCTGTAGGTTGACTCACAATGCCATCAGGGAGGGAATTCAGGATTTTGACCCAGCGACAGTGAAGGAACTGTAATATATTTCCAAGTCAGGATGGTGAGTGTCTTGGAGGGGGATCTTGGAGGTGGTGGTGTTCCCATATGTCTGCTGCCCTTGTCGTTCTAAATGGGAGTTGACATGGGTTTGGAAGGTGCTGTCCAAAGATCTTTGGTGAATTTCTGCAGTACATCTTGTAGATAGTATGCACAGCTGCTACTGAGCGTCGGTGGTGGAGAGAGTGGATGTTTGTGAATGTAGTGCCAATCAAGCGGGCTGCTTTGTCCTGGATAGTGTCAAGCTTCTTGAGTGCTGTTGGGGCTGCACTAATCCAGGCAAGTGGGGAGTATTCTATCACACTCCTGACTTATGCCTTGTAGATGGTGGACAGGCTTTGAGGAATCAGGAGGTGAGTTACTCGCCGCAGTATTCCTAGCTTCTGGCCTGCTCTTAAAGCCATTGTGTTTATGTGGTGAGTCCAGTTGAGTTTCTGGTTAATGAAAATGTTGAAAGTGGGGGATTCAATGGTGGTAACACCATTGAATATCAAGGGGTGGTGGTTATATTGCCTCTTATTCATGATGATCATGGCCTGGCATTTAGCATCAGCCCAAGCCTGGATATTGTCCAGATCTTGTTGCATTTGAACACAGACTGCTTCAGTATCTGAGGAGTCACCAATGGTGCTGAACATTGTGCAATCATCAGCAAACATCCCCACTTCTGACCTTACGATGAAGGGAAGGTCATTGATGAAGCAACTGAAGATGGTTGGGCTGTGGACACTACCCTGAGGAACTCCTGCAGAGATGTCCTGGAGCTGAGATGATTGACCTCCAATAACCACAACCATCCTCCTACATGTCCAAGTATGACTCCAATCACCAGAGAGTTTGCCCTCTGATACCCACTGATTCCAGTTTTGTTCGGGCTTCATGATGCCACAGTCGGTTGAATGCAGCCTTGATGTCAAGGTCTGTCACTCTCACCTCACCTCTGGAATTCAGCTGTTTTGTCCATGTATGAACCAAGGCTGTAATGAGATCAGGAACTGAGTGGCCCTGGCAGAACCCAAACTGGGCATCACTGAGCAGGTTATTGCTGAGCAGGTGCTGCTTGATAGCACTGTTAGTGACGCCTTCCATCACTTTATCGATGATCGATAGGAGACTGATGGGGTGGTAATTGGCCGGGTTCGATTTGTCCTGCTTTTTGTGAACGGGACACACTTGGGCAATTTTCCACATTGCTGGGTAGATACCAGTGTTGTAACTGTACCAGAACAGCTTGGCTAGGGGAGCAGCAAGTTCTGGAGCATAAGTATTCAGTATTATTGCCAGAATGTTGTCACGGCCCGTAGCCTTTGCAGTATCCCGTGTTTCCAACTGTTTCCAAATGTGGAGTGAATCAAATTGGCTGAAGACTAGTATCTGTAATGTTGAGGACCACTGGAGTAGACTGAGATGGATCATCCAGTCGGCACTTCTGGCTTAAGAATGCAGCCATTGCTTCAGCCTTATCTTTCGCACTGATGTGCTGGGCTCTTCCATCATTGAGGATGGGGATATTTGTGGAGCTTCCTCCTCCAATGAGTTGTTTAATTGTCCACCATCAAACAGAACTGGATGTGGCAGGTCTGCAGAGCTTAGATCTGACCTGTTGGTTGTGGGTTCACTTAGCTCTGTCTATTACTTGCTGCTTTCGCTGTTTGGCGTGCAAGTATTGGTGGCTTTACCAGATTGATACTTCATCTTCAGGTAAGTCTGGTGCTGCTCCTGGCATGCCCTCCTGCACTCTCCGTTGAAGCAGGGTTGATCCCCTGGCTTGACGGTAATGGTTGAGTGGGGAATATGCCAGGTCATGAGGTTACAGATTGTGCTGAAGAACATTTTTGGTGCTGTTAATGGCCGACAGCGTCTCATGGATGCCTAGTCTTGAGTTGCTAGATCTGTGCAAAGTCTGTCCGATTTAGCACTGTGATAGTGCCACACAACACAATGGAAGTTATTCTCAATGTAAAGGCGGGAATTCATCTCCACAAGAACCGTGCGATGGTCACTCTTACCGATACTGTTGTGGACAGATGCCACTGCAGCTGGCAGATTGGTAAGGATGAGGACAAGTATGTTTTTCCGTCTTGTTGGTTCACTCACCACCTGCCACGGACCCAATTTAGCTATGTCCTTTAGCAGCCAACCAACCTGATCTGTAGTCCTGCTGCTGAGCCATTCTTGGTGGTGGACATTGAAATCCCCCACCCAGGGTACATTTTGTGCTCTTGCCATCCTCAGCACTTCCTCCAAGTGTCATTCAAGATGGAGGAGTACCGATTCGTCTGCTGAGGGAGGACGGTATGTGGTAATCAAAAGGAGGTTTCCTTGCCCACGTTTAACCTGAAGCCCTTAGACTTCATGGGGTCTGGAGTCAATGTTGAGGACTCCTAGAGCAAAACCAGTATGCCACTGTGCTGCCACCTCTGCTGGGTCTGTCCTGCCAGTGGGACAGTACGGGATGGTGATGGTGGTATCTGGGATATAGTCTATAAGGCATGATTCTGTGATTATGACTATATCAGGCGGTTGCTTAACTGGTCTGTGAGACAGCTCTCCCACTTTTGGCACTTGCTCCCAGATGTTAGTGAGGAGGACTTTGCTGGGTCAACAGGGCTGTTTCTGCCATTGTCTTTTCCGATGCCTAGGTCAATACCAGGTGATCTGTTCAGTTTCATTTCTTTGAAACATTGTAGCAATTAGTACAACTGAGTGGCTTGCTAGGCAATCACATTGCTGTGGATCTCTAGGCTAGACCAGGTGAGTGTGGCAGATTTCCTTCCCTGTAGGACATTAGTGAACAAGATGGTTTTTTCTGACAATCGGCAATGATTTCATGGTGATCAGTAGATTCTTAATTCCAGAATTTTTTTAAAATTATTGAATTCAAATTCCACCATCTGCCATGGTGGGATATGAACCTGGGTCCCCAGAACATTAACTGGGTTTCTGGATTAATAGTCTAGCAATAATACCACTCAGCCATTGCTTACCATTGCCAAGAGCCACAAACTGCTGAGCAAAATTAGGGATTACTCACTTCTTCTGGAAAACCAGGTCTGAACCAATCACAGACTGACTTAACTTGCATTTTATTTATGCCTATTTAAATCTACCTACTTGTCTTGTTACCTTTGGGGCTCAGTGGTCAAGTACTCCAAGCTTCCTATGTCCTCCAAACTTTTCCATTTTCTCCCATTTACTTTTCTCTTGCTTTGATGCCCTTCACCATATATATAACTTCATACTTCATACGGCCCTTTGACCCATCAAGCTTGCACTGGTCAAAAACGATTACCTTACCATTCTAATCTCATTTTCCAACACTTGGCCCTTAGCCTGTAGTCTACAGTCTACAGCTTTCTGTCTATCAATTGCACCACCATTTTTATACCACCTGCAAACATCTTCATTGTGCCTTCTATTTTTATGTCTTAAATGTCATTTTTTTGTTCATAAACCATGAACAGTACGAGACTCAGTCCGGAGCCCTGAAGAATCTCACTAAAACGGTCTTGCAGTCTCAAAAAATAAGTTTTAACTAGTCTGTTATGTGGGACCTGTCAAATAACATCGCTTACCATCTTCCAAAATGGGCATAGGGATGGGAAATAAATGCTGGCCCAGCCAACAACACCCACATCCTGTGAGTGAATAAAAAGAAGCAGACTCCCAGACTCCCTAACATACTACCCTCTTAGACGAAGAATATAAGAAATAGGAGCAGGAGTAGGCCATCTGGCCCCTCGAGCTTGCTCCTCTATTCAATAAGATCATAACTGATCTTTTTGTGGTCTCAGCTCCACTTATCCGCCCACTCATCATAACCCTTAAATCATTGACATTTCAAAAATCTATCCATCTTTGCCTTTAAAACATTCAACAAAATAGTGTCAACTGCTTCGCTGGGCAGGGAATTCCACAGATTCACAATGCTTTGCGTGAAGAAGTTCCCCCTCAACTCAGTAACCTTGTTATCACCTTAATAAATTAAGTCAGTCAGCTATAATCTTTTCTTAATCAATCCATACAGACAGTTCTTGAATAATCAATGTCTTGCTGCATATGAGCACAAACTGTTTCATTAGCTAAGGAAATGCAAATGATACTGTGTGTTATGTAGTCATCTCTAATTGGGCTAGGAAGAATAAACCATGTTGCTGTTAGACAAGAGTGTCAGACTGGCCAGACTAGAACAATGTTTGTCAGAATATAGTTCAGTCCTCAGATTTCCAGCGACCTAGAAGCTACAGGGCCATTTCATCAACTGATCAGGGCAATGCCGTTGATGTGGTACACGTGGACATCCAAAAAGCATTTGATATTGTGCTACACAACACTCTTGAGAGAAAAGTTAGAGCTCATGGAATTAAAGGAAGAGAATTAACCTGGATACAAACATATTGAGTCACAGAAAACAGAGTACTGGTTAATGGATGTTTTTTGGTCTGGTGGTTTGTGGTGGAGTCAGCAGTGGAACCCTTGCTTTTCTTGATATGTACCAATAATCTAGACTTCATTGTGGAAAGCTCAACTTTAAAACTTGTGGATAAAACAAAACTTGAAAATAGTGTATAATGTAGGGAATTTGGTGATTTGATTGCCATAAGTTTGGTATGCATCAGAATCAAGTTAAACAACACTGCTTTAGATAAAGTGCATAAGAAGGGCCAATTTCCCTGAGTAGGGAGTTCACTAACTTGGTAACAAAGATTTAAAATAATTGGTTGAATAAAGGAAAGGGGAATTGAAGATAAAGTCTTCCACTCACAGAGTGGCAGGAGGCTGGAATTTATCCCTGAAAGGATGGTAGAGGCAACCGCAGTCATCACATTTGAAAGTTGTTGGATATGCTTTTGAGGTGTCGTAACCTACAGCACTTTAGATCAAGAGCTCAAAAGTGAAGTGAGATGGAAAAAGCCCCTTTTTGACAGGCACAGATGGCATAGGCCAAATGTTTTCTTCAGTACAATATATGTATATGTTTATCTTGGATCTAGAGAAGTAACTGAAGAGAAGACTGAGAAGTAACTGAATAAATTAGACAGCAAAGGGGAAACCTGAACTGGAAATCAGATCTAGATTTGCTAATTTAATGTGAATTTGCTGCCCCCTCCTGGACATAAATTTCCAGCAACAGACTGGACCCGAAATTTTTGTTTCCTTTATTCATTCATGGGATGAAGGCGTCGCTGGCTAAGCAGCATTTATTGTCCATCCCAAATTGCCCAGAGGGCAGTTAAAAGTCCACCATATTGCTGTGGGTCTGGAGTCACATGTAATCCAGACCAGGTAAGGATGGCAGTTTCCTTCCCTAAAGAACATTAGCGAAACAGAGATAACAAGGTGTGGAGCTGGATGAACACAGGCAGGCCCTTCTTCAGACCCGAAACGTCAGCTCTCCTGCTCCTCTGATGCTGCTTTGCTTGCTGTGTTCACCCAGCTCTACACGTTGTTATCTCAGATTCTCCAGCATCGGCAGTTCCCACTATCTCTCAGTGAAACAGATGAGTTTTTCCGATAATTGACAATAGATTCACAGTCATCATTAGATTGTTAATTCCAGATATTTATTGAATTCAATTTCCAACATCAGCCATGGCAGGATTCAAACCTGGGTCCATGGAATGTTATCTGGGTCTCTTGATTAACAATCCAGCGACAATACCACTAGGCCATTGCCTCCCTGTTAAAATTGGCATGTTATCTAAGGCTAAGGGAGAAAGGCAGTGAAATTTACTGCCCAGATCTTCAGGTACATATTTTACCCCCATTTCTCCTTGATTCCCACCAAAGTTACAGTTGAAGATTATGAAAAACCATCAGAAGTCCTCGTATTTTCTTGCCAACTTTGATTTCTGCTCTCAGCATCATAACCTCTCCACTTGGCCCAAAAGTGAGAAAAATAGATGTCAACCTTTTTCCATTGAAAAGCTCTCCCCTCAAGAGTTTTGAATCTCCATTGCTGAGAGTTAGGACCACAATCCAGGCTGCCATTCAGTACTGAGGAAGGGACAGCATAAAACCATAAAACAGAGGAGCAGAATTAAGCCAGTCAGCATGAGTCTGTTCCACCATTCAGTCATGGCTGATATGTTTCTCAACACCATTCTTATACAGTCATAGAATCATAGAGTCATATAGCACGGAAACAGACCCCTCAGTCCAACCAGTCCGTGCCGAATGTAATCCCAAACTAAACTAGTCCCACCTGCCTGCTCCTGGCCCATATCCCACCAAACTTTCCCTATTCATGTACTTATTCAAATGTCTTTTAAACGTTGTAATTTTACCCGCACCCACCACTTCCTCAGGAAGTTCATTCCACACGAGAACCGCCCTCTGCATAAAAAATTTGCCTCATATCTTTTCTAAATCTCTCTCCTCTCACCTTAAAAATGCTCCCCCCCAAGTCTTGAAATCCCCCATCTGAGGGAAAAGACAACTATCATTAATTCTATCTATACATCTCATTATTTTATAAACTTCTATCAGGTTACCTCTCAACCTGCTACGGTCCAGTGAAAAAAACTCCCAGCCTATCCAGCCTTTCTTTATAACTCAAACCTTCCATACCTGGCGACATCCTTGTAAATCCCTTCTGAACCCTCTCCAGCTGGATAATATCCTTCCTATAACTGAACGATCAGAACTGAGCACAGCATTCTAGAAGAGGTCTCACCAATGACCTGAACAACCTCAACATGACTTCCCAACTCCTATACTCAAAGGACTGTGCAATAAAGGCAAGCATGCCAAATACCTTTTTAACCATCCTGTCTATATGTGACGCAAACTTCGAAGAATTATGTACCTGCACCCCTAGATCCCTCTGTTCTACAACACTACCCAAGGCCCTACTATTATTGTATAAGCCCTAGCCTTGTTTGTTGTACCAAAATGCAATACCTCACATTTATCCAGATTGAACTCCATCTGCCATTTTTCAGCCCATTGACCCATTTGATCAAGATGCCTCTATAATCTTAGAAAACCTTCTTCACTGTCTACTATGCCACCAATTTTGGTGTCATCGACAAACTTACTAACCATGCCTTGTATATTCTCATCCAAATTATTTATATAAATGACAAACAAAAGAGGACCCAGAACCAATCCCTGTGGAACACCACTGGTCACAGGCCTCCAGTCCAAAAAGCAACCCTCCACAAGCTTCAAAATCTCCCCTCCCCCAACCGCATCCCAAAACCAGCCCAGCTCATCTCCACCTCCCTAACCTGCTTTTCCTCTCACCTATCCCCGCCTCCCACCTCAAGCCCCACCCCCATCTCCTATCTACTAACATCATCCCACCCCCTTGACCTGTCCGTCCTCCCTGGACCTATCTCCTCCCTACCCCCCCACCTACACTCACCTTTACTGGCTCCATCCCCGCCTCTTCGACTTGTCTGCCTCCTCTCCACCTATCCTCTCCTCTATCCATCCTCTATCCGCCTCCCCCTCTCTCCCTATTTATTTCAGAACCCTCTTCCCCTCCCCCATTTCTGATGAAGGGTCTAGGCCCGAAACGTCAAGTTTTCCTGCTCCTATGATGCTGCTTGGCCTGCTGTGCTCATCCAGCCCCACGCCTTGTTACCTCCACCATTACTCTCTGTCTCCTGCCAATAAGCCAATTATGTATCCAATTGGCAAGCTTACCCTGAACCCCATGTGACCTAACTTTACTAATTAGTCTACCATGCGGAACCTTGTCAAAGGCTTTACTAAAATCCAAATAAACAACGTCTACTGCTCTAACATCATCAATCTCTTTGGAAACTTCCTCAAATAAACTCAAACAAGTTTGTGAGACACGATTTTCCTCGGAAAAAAAACCATGCTGACTGTCCCTAATCAATTTTTGCCTCTCTAAATGTCCATAAATCCTATCGTTTATAATCACCTCCAACAATTTATCCACAACCGAAGTCAGACTCACAGGTCTATAGCTCCCCGGTTTGTCCTTACAACCTTTCTAAAACAAAGGCACAAAATTGGCCACCCTCCAGTCTCAGATAACAAGCATGGGGC
>JAHRHZ010000279.1:5107223-5119437 GCA_024137785.1 Ginglymostoma cirratum | reverse complement strand
CAAAACATCAGCTTTCCTGCTCCTATGATGCTGCTTGGCCTGCTGTGCTCATCCAGCTCTACACCTTGTTACCCTGGACATCATAGAATATGAGTTCCCTGATTGGGTCTGTTTTTAACAGGAAACAGAAAGACTGCTGGCTTGTCTTTCTAGTGGGGATTAAGTGCATAATAGATTCCAGCCTATTTCTCTACCCTATCAATACCGCTCAAAATTTTGTAGACCTCTGTCAGATCACCCCACAGCCTCCCATCCGAGTTTATCCAACTCCTCCTCATAACTAAAACTCTCCAGACGAGGCAAATCCTGGTAAATACAAACCGAAAGAACTGTGAATGCTGGAAATCAGAAACAAAAGCAGAAATTGCTAGAAAGACTCAGCAGGTCCTAGATTTTTAAACAAGAGAAAACAACTTTTCTGCCTCTGTCTTATCAAGTTCCCTAAGAATCTTACATATTTCAATGAGACTAAGCCTCATTCTTCTAAACTCCAATGAGTAAGTTGCAACCTACTCAACTACTCCTCATGAGGCAATCCCTCCATACCCAGGAACAACCTCATGAACCTAGTCTGGGACTGCCTCCAATGCCAGTATATCCTTCATTAGATAGAGGCACCAAAATTGTTCACAGTATTCCAACTGTGGTCTGACTAGTGCCTTGAGATACCAAGGTGTAGAGCTGGATGAATACAGCAGGCCAAGCAGCATCAGAGGAGCAGGAAGGTTGACGTTTCGGGCCTAGACCCAAAACATCAGCCTTCCTGCTCCTCTGATGCTGCTTGGCCTGCTGTGTTCATCCAGCTCTACATCTTGTTATCTCAGATTCTCCAGCATCTGCAGTTCCTACTATCTCTGACTAGTGCCTCGTGTAGTTTTAGTAAGATCTCCTAGTTTTTTACTCCATTCTCTTTGAAACAAAGGCCAACATTCATAGAAACCAGGAACAAGTTTGGGTCAATTGGCCTTTTCAGCCTGTTCTGTCATTCAATATAATCATGGCTGATTATCTATCTCAAGGCCATATTCCCACTTTTTCCCCATAGCATTTGATATTTAAAATTTGAATATTTAAACACTTAAAATTTAAACATGCATTTAAACCTTTTCTTGAATACATTCAGTGACTTGGCCTCCATGGTCCACTGTGGAAGAGAATTCTGTAGGTTCACTACCATTGAGTGAAAAAATATTCCGTCATCTCAGTCGTAAGTGGTCTACCACCACGCACACCCACAAATCCCGCCGAATCCCCTCTACCAACCTCAACTCCCATCCTGAGACGATGTCTCTGGTTCTAGACTCTCCAACCAGGGAAAATATTCTCCTTGCATCCAGTATGTCCAGCCCTGTTAGAATTTTATGCATTTCAATCAGATCAACTCTCATCCTTCTAAATGCTAGTAAATACAGGCCCAGTAGAAGAAATCTCTTGAATGATCTGCCAATCCCTGTCAGACCCTAGTGAACCTCAGCTGCACTCCTTAGGTGGAAAGGCAACTTGTGAGAGTGGTACAAAAAAGTTAAGAGATAAAGATTGGTAGTTTAAGCAAGGGTGCATAAAGTTTGCAAATGGAGTATTGCGTGGGAAAATGTGAAGTTGTTCACTTTGGTAGGAAAAACAAAAGAATGTAGCATTTTTAAATAGAGAAAACTGCAGAAAGCTACAACACAAAGGGATTTGAGGGTACTTATGCACAAAACACAGAAAGGTAGCGGCACAGCTGTAACAGGCATCAAGAAAACTGAAAGCAGGAATGTTGGCCCTTATGTGTTGGAGTATGGGTACAGAAATGTCATTGCAATGGTACACGAACATGAGAACATAAGAAATTTGGACCAGAAGTAGGGAATTCAGCCCCTTGAGCCCACTTTGCATTTAATACAATCATAGCTGCTCTTATCTCAGCCTCAACTCCACTTTCTGGCCCGTCTTCACAACCGTTCAACTCATCACTGATTAAAAATCTATTGCTGCCTTAAATTCACTCAATGTCCCAATATCTACCATACTCTGAGGTAGTGAATCCCACAGATTCACGACCTTTTGAAAGAAGGAGAGTCATAGAATTATACAGCACGGAGACAGACACTTCAGTCCAACCCTTCCGCACTATCCAGGTATCCTAAACTGATCTATTCCCATGTGACAGCATTTTAAACCCTTCCTATTCATGTACCAGATGCCATTTAAATGTTGTAATTGTAGCCGGCTCCACCACCTCCTCTGGCAGCTGGTTCCCTATACACACAACCCTCTGCATGAAAATGTTGCCCCTCAGATCCTTTTTAAATATTTCCCCTCTCAGCTTAAACCTATGCCTTCTAGTTTTGGACTCCCCAACCCTAGGGAAAAGTCTTGGCTATTCATCCTGCCCATGACCCTCATGATTTTATAAATCTCTATAAGGTCACTCCAGGGAAACTCTAAAGAAAAATATCAATCTCTCCCTACAGCTCAAACACGTCAACCCTGGTAATATGCTTGGAAGTCTTTTCTGAACCCTTTCATGTTTAACACCATTTTTTCTATAACAGGGAGACCAGAATTGAATGCAGTATTGTAAAAGCGGCCTCACCAATGTCCAGCCGCAACATGTTATCCGAACTCCTATCCTCAATGCACTGACAAATGAAGGCAAATGTGCCAAATGTCTTCTTCATCACCCTGTCTACCTGCGATGCCACTTCAAGGAACTATGCACCTGCACCCTTGGTCTCTTTGTTTAGCAACATTCCCCAGGCCCTACCATTAATTGGATAAGTTCTGTCCTGGTTTGCCTTACCAAAATGCAATACTTCACATTTATCATTGGCCTATCTGATCAAGGTCCCGTGGTCCTCTGAGATAACCTTCTTCACTGTCCACTACATCACCAATTTTGGTGTCATCTGCAAACTTACTAACCATACCGCCTATATTCACATCTAAATCATTTATACATGTGATGGAAAAAAGTGGATCCAGCACAAATCCTTGTAACATACCGCTGGTCACAGGCCTCTTGTCCAAAAAACAACTCTCTACCACCATCCTCTCTGAGAAAAGGACGCTTCTGGCAGACACCAAGGGCTCAAACAACAGAATCCTTAGCAGAGTATAGAATGTGCAACAGTGCACTAGTGAACACTGACCTAAAGTATTCATTCAGAACCCCACTTACATCCTCTGGCTTCATGCAAAAATTACCACTGAGGTCCTTAAGGTCCTACTCTTCCCTTGTTATCCTTCTACCCTAAAATACCTGCAAAACAATTGAGGATTTTCCTTTATTTTAGTTGACAGTATTGTTTCATATTCCCTTTCGGCTCTCCTAATCTCCTTTCTGAGTTCCTCTTGCATATTCCATACTCTGCTAGGGATTCTGCTGTTTTGAGCCCTCAGTGTTTGCTGTAAGCATCCTTTTTTCTCTTAATCCACTGCTGTTTATCCCTTGATATCCAGGGTTCACAGGATTTGATAGTCTTAACCTTTTCCTTTGTTGGAACATGTTGGTCCCGTACTCTCTATATTTCCTTCTTGAATGCATGCCATTGTTCTGAGACAAATTTACCCGAAAGTATCTTTTCCCGGTCCACTCTGGGCCAAATCATACCCGATCTCACTAAAATCAGCCTTCCCCTCATTGAAAACTTTGATTTCAGGCCCAGGTTTGTCCCTTTCCATAACAATCTTGAAACTAATGGAGTTATAATCACGTTCTGAAAAATGCACTACTACTAATACTTCAAACTCTTGCCCAGTTTTGTTACCTAAAGTTAAATCTAAGACTGTCCCACCTCCTGTAGGGCCTTCTGTAGGCTGGCTTTAAAAGCTGTCCTAAAAATATTTGAAGTATTTTGCTCCCTCCAGACCTTTCACACAATAACTATTCAAGTTGATGTTGGGAAAGATGAAATCCCCTAGCATCACTACCCTTTTACATTTAGATTCATAGTCATTCAGCATGGAAACAGACCCTTTGGTCCAATTCTGTCCATGCCAACCAAGTTTCCCAAACTAAACTAGTTCCATTTGCCTGCATTTGGCCCATATCCTTCTGAACTTTTCCCATTCATGCATCTGTCCAAATGACATTTAAATGTTGTAACTGTACCTGCATCTGCCACTTACTCATTCTACATACAAACCATCCTCTGTGTGAAAAGGCTGCCCCAAGTGTCCCTTTTAAATCTTTCTCCTATCACCTTAAAATTATGCCCAATAGTTTTTCACTAGCCAACCCTAGGGAAAAGACCTTTGCTATTCACCTTATCTATTCCCCTCATGGTTTCATAAAGCACTGTTAGGTCACCCCTCAACCTCCTGCGTTCCAGTGGGACAAGTCCCAGCTTATCCATCCTCTCCTTATAACTCAGACCCTCCAGTCCCAGTAACATCCTTGTAAATCTTTTCTGCACCCTGTCCATTTAATAATATCCTTCCTATAGCAGGGTGACCAGAACTGCACACAGTACTCTGAAAGCGGCCTCATCAATACTTTGTTCAACTGCAATATGACATCTCAACTTCTAAACTCAATGGTCTGAGCAATGAAGGCAACTGTACCAAATACCTTCTTTACCACTTTGGCTAGCCTACATATCTATACTCCTAATTCTTCCAGACTGTTAGGGAGCCTATATCACAATGCCAATAATGAGATTTGCTCTTGTTTGCATTTTTGAGTTCTATCCATATGATTCCGTTTGAGAAGCATTCTAAGATGTCATCCCTCCTTACTGCCGTAATAGATTCTCTGATCATAACACCTCCTCCTCTTTTATCTCTTTTCCTGTCTCACCTCTGTCCCTGGAATATTGAGCTGTCAGTCCTGCCCCTCTGTTAACTATGTGTCAGTGACAACAATGGAATAATACACCCTCGTTTTAATTTTTGCCCTCAACTTTTCTGCCGTGTTTGTCAGACTCCTTGCATTAAATAACTCAGTTCTGAAGAAGGTTCATTGGAGGGTTTGAGCTATAAGGAGGTGCTGAATAGGCTGGGGATATTTTCGCTGGAGCATCAGAGGCTGGGGATGGGGTGACCTTATAGGGGCCTAAAATGTCATGAGCGGCATGGATAGGGTAAATAGGTGAGGTCTTTCCCTGATGTGGGGATGTCCAAATCTCGGTTTAAGGTCAGAGGGCAAAGATATAAAAGGGACCTAAGGGACAACTTTTTCACACAGAGGATGGGTGTGTGTGGAATGAGCCGCCAGTGGAAGTGGTGGAGGCAGCTATGATTACAACATTTAAAAGGTACCTGGATGGGTACATGAATAGAAAGGGTTTAAGAAGGACATGGGCCAAATGCAACTAGATGGATATCTGGTCAGCATGGGTGAATTGGGCCAAAGGGTTTGTTTCCATTTTGTATATCTCTGTGACTCCATGTTCATAGAATCCCTATAGTGTGGAAACAGGCCCTTTGGCCCAACACATCCACACAGACTCTCAGATCATCCCACCCAAACCTATCCCCCTGTAACGCACCTAATCTACACATCCCTGAACACTATGGGCAATTTAGCATGGCCAATCCACTTAGCCTGCACATCTTTGGACTGTGGGAGGAAAGCAGAGCACCCAGAAGGGACCCAAGCAGACACAGGGAGAATATGCAAACTCCACACAGTCACCTGAAGGTAGAATCGAACCCGGGTCCCTGGCACTGAGCCACCATGCTGCCCTGTATGACTCTATGACAGGAAATGTTAACTTTGATTTACCTCAACTGATGCTGTAAGACCTGCTGAGTTTTTCCAGTAATTTATGTTTTTGTTTCTGATTTCCAGCATCTGCAGTTCTTTTTTTTTTTATTAAGTTAATCTAACCTCGACAAACTCCCCTGTGCCTTAACTGGCCTATATGTATATTTCATTTCATCTCTCTTTTAAATCTGCTAACCCTTATCGTAAAACTATGACCACTCATTCTAGATTGTCCCAGCTGAGTAAACATCTGCTCTGCATCCATTGTGTCAATTCTATTTAGCAATAAGTGTCAACATTCCACTTGTCTCCCTTATTATCCTCAGTACCTGTATTTTGTTTTCTATGATTCATGCACCAGGACACGCAGATCCCTCTGCCTTGAAGCACTCTGACGCTTCTGTCCATTTTAATAATAAGTTGTATTTCTATTCCTCCCATCAAAATTGATAACCTCACATTTATCTGCATTAAATTGCATCAGCCAAATTGTGGCCTATTCATCTAACCAATCAATATTCATTTGTAAATTTCTTACTCCTTCATGGCAACTTACTTTCCCAAATATTTTAGTGTCATCTGTAAATTTGACTATAGGACTTTCTATACCTGTGTCCAAGTCATTCATAAAATATTGTAAACTGAGGGGTTCCAAGAATAGAACGCTATGGTACCCCCACTAGTTACATCTTGCCAACCAGAAAAAGAATCAGTTATCCTGACTCTGCATTCTGTTGATTAGCCAATCCTCTCTCCAAGCTAATAACCTACTCCTAACCCCATATGATCTTTTTTGTATTAAGTAAAAACAACGTGCTGGTGAGACCACATCTGTGAGCAGTTTTGGTTTCCTTATTCAAGGAAAGATATTATTTCATTGGAGGCATTTCTGGGAAGGTTCACTAGGTTGATCTCCGGAATGGAAGGAATGTCTTATGAGCAAAGATTCGTCAGGTTGGGTCTCTACTCGCTGGAATTTAGAAGAATGAGAGGTGATCTCATGGAAATGTATAGGACTCCTGGCGGTTCAACAGGGCAAATGCTGAGAGGATGTTTCCCCTCATGGGAGAGCCTAGAACCAGAGAGAATAAGGATGACAGATTTCCTTCCCTAAAAGGACATTAGAGAGAGTTGTGGGGGCAAAGGCCTTGTGTAGATTTGAGGCTGAAACAGGTAGATTCTTTATCAGTAGGCGAATCGAAGTTCAGGGAAAGGGCAGCAAAATGTGAGAAATGCTGGATCAACCATGATCTTATTGAATGGCAGAGCAAGCTCGAGCGACTGAACAGCCTACTCCTGTTCCTATTTCAAATGGTCTTATGGTCCCTCTAAAGCAAGAATATGCATTCATAGGTCAGGAGACCAGAACTGCGTGTAATATTCCAAATGTGGTCTTACCAATGCCCTGTATAACTGCAGTAAGATATCCCTACTTTTGAACTCAAATCCTCTTGCAATGAAAGTCAACATTTGCCTTCCCAATTGCTTGCCGCACCTGCCTGTCTACTTTCAATGACTGGTATACAAGGATGCCCAGTTCCCTTTGTGCATCTACTTTTTCCATCATATCTTCACATAAATAATATGTTTCCTCTCTGTTTTTCACACTGAATTGTATAACTCCACTATTAGCCATGCAGTACTGCATATGCCCACTCACAATCCTGCCCAACAAAAACAGAAATTGTTGGAAAAGCTCAGCAGCATCTGTTGAGAGAAATCTGAGAACGTTTCCAATCGAGTGACCTTTCCTCAGAAACAGAACCAGTGTGACCCTTCCACAATTCTGCCCTGTTTTGTATCACTAGCAAATTTGGTTATGTTGCATCTGCTTCCATCATCCGGGTCATTCATACATATCATGAATAGCTGGGGCTCAAGCACTGGTACTTGTAGTAACCCACTAGTCACTTTCTGCCACTTGGAGAAAGATGCAGTTATTCCCATTCTCTGTTCCTGTCTGTCAACTAATTCTCAAGCAATGGCAATATATTACCACCTATGTGCCTTTCCTTTGCTCAATAATCTTTTATGAGCAGGCAGTAAAGAAGGCAAATGGTATGTTGGCCTTCAGAGCA
The DNA here is from genome assembly GCA_024137785.1 of Ginglymostoma cirratum. Classification (NCBI taxonomy): domain Eukaryota; kingdom Metazoa; phylum Chordata; class Chondrichthyes; order Orectolobiformes; family Ginglymostomatidae; genus Ginglymostoma; species Ginglymostoma cirratum. The sequence goes on along the minus strand of JAHRHZ010000279.1, from coordinate 5,111,667 downwards.
GGAGAATTTGAGTGCAGGAGCAAGGATATCTGCCTGTAACTATGCAAGGCCTTGGTGAGACCATGCCTGGAATGTTGTGTGCAGTTTTGGTCTCCTTATCTGAGGACTGATGTTCTTGCCAAAGAGGGAGTACTGTGAGGTTTACCAGACTGATTCCTGGGATGGTGGGACTAATGTATGAGGAGAGATTGAATCAAGTAGGATTATATTCACTGGACTTAAGAAGGATGAGGAAAGGGAATGTCTTGTTGCCAAGTTTGCAGATGACATAAATATTAGAGGGAAGGCAAGTGGTGAAAATGACCTATAAAATGATCTATAAAAACCTAAAAAATTCTAACAGGGCTAGAAACAAAAAATGCAGGAGCATGTTCCTCATAATGAAACAATCCTGAGCCAGGAGTCACAGTCTAAAAATACAGAGTAAACCAGTTAGGACTGAGATGAGGAGAAATGTCTTCACCCAGAGTGATGGGCCTGTGGAATTCACTGCCAGGGAAGGCAGTCAAGGGCAAAACATTGTATAATGTTGGAGTTAGTACTTGGGGCTAAAGGGATCAAAGGATATGGGGAAAAGCTATTGAGTTGGATGTCAGCCATGATCATAATGAATGGTGGAGCAGGTCATAGGGCAGAACGGCCTACTCCTGCTCCTAGTTTCTATGAGGAGCAAATCCAAAGTACCAAATCCAAAGTGGCCTCTCCTCGTGTTGGTCTATCTACATACTGTGTCAGGAATCCTTCCTGATGGGGATAATTGGAGAGCAATTGTAGTGGGGGATTCAATAGTAAGAGGCACAGACAGGCAGTTCTGTGGACGCAAACGAGATGAGCAGATGATATGTTGCCTCCCGGGTGCCAGGGTCTGTGATGTCTCGGATCATGTCTTCAAGATCCTTAAGGGGGAGGGTGAGCAACCAGCAGTCATGGTACATATTGGTACCAATGACATTGGGAGAAAAAGGACAGAGAATGTGAAAAATGAGTACAGGAAGTTAGGTTGGAAGCTGAAGTCCAGGACAAACAGGGTAGTTATCTCTGAATTACCACCAGTGCCACGTGATAACAAGGTAAGAAATAGGGAGAGAGTGCAGCTAAACACATGGCTACAGGGCTGGTCTAAGAGGGAGGGCTTCCATTATGTGGATAATTGGAGCACATTCTGGGGAAGGTGGGACCTGTACAGTAAGGACGGGTTGCACCTGAACCGGAAGGGCACAAATATCCTGGGAGGGAGGTTTGCTCAAGCTATACGGGATGGTTGAAACTAGATTGGCAGGGGGTGGGGAACCAGATTTGTAATTCAGAGGATGAGGTATTCAGCCTCCCAACAGACACAACAGGGAGTGAGGTTGTTAATAAAGAAATGCGGTTGATGGAGTGTAATTGGAGAGATGGCTTGAGGTGCGTATACTTCCATGCTAGAAGTATCGGAAATAAGGAGGATGAACTTAGAGCATGGGTCAGTACTTGGAACTACGATGTGTGGCCATTACAGAAACTTGGGTAACTCAGGGACAGGAATGGTTGTTGGAAGTTCTGGGATTTAGATGCTTTAAAAGAAATAGGGAGGGTGGAAAAAGAGGCGGGGGAGTGGCATTGCTAGTAAGGGCTAGTAAAGCAGCTACTGAAAGGCAGTTCGAGAATGATAAGTCTACAGAGTCAGTTTGGGTTGAGATCCAGAACAAGAAAGGAGCAGTCACTTTGTTGGGGTTTTTTTTACAGACCCCATATTGTTGCAGAGAAGTGGAGGGGCGGATTGGCAGGCAGATACTGGAAAACTGCAGAAGTCACAGGGTTGTAGTCATGGATGACTTCAACTTTCCAAATATTGATTAGAAACATTTTAGTTGTAATAGTTGAGATGGAGGGGATTTTGTCTAGTGCGTTCAGGAAGGACTCCTGACACAGTTTGTAGATAGACCAAAAGGAGGAGAGGCCACTTTGGATTTGGTGTTTGGCAATGAACTGGGCCAAGGGTTAGACCTGTTGACAGGAGAACATTTTGGTGGTAGCGATCATAACTCTGCTACTTTTACAATAATCATGGAAAAGGATACGTACATACGGCAGGGTCAGGTTTATAATTGGGGGAAGGGTAATTACAATTCTGTTAGGCAAGAACTGGGTAACATGAAATGGGAACAGATGCTGTCAGCGAAGAGCACTATAGAAATGTGGAGATTGTTTAAGGAATGCATACTGCGTGCGCTCGATATGTTTGTCCCTAGCAGGCAGGAAAGATGTGGTCGACTGAGAGAGCCTTAGTTCTCAACAGAGGCCGAACAACTGGTTAAGAGGAAGAAGAATGCTTATGTAAGGTTTAAGAAACAAGCAACGGAAAAGGCTCTAGAGGGATACAAGTTATCCAGGAAGGAGCTGAAGAAAGGGCTTAGGAGAGCTATAAGGGGGCATGAGAAAACCTTGGTAGATAGGATCAAGGGAAACTGCAAGGCTTTTTACACGTACGTGAAGAATAAGAGAATGACAAGAGAATGACCAGAGAAAGGGTAGGGCTGAGCAAGGATTGTAAAGGGAATTTGTGCACGGAGCCTAAAGAGATAGGAGAGGTCCTTAATGAATGCTTTTCTTTGGTATTCACAAATGAGATGGACCTCGTTGTAGAGGAGGACAGTGTGAAATAAGCTGGTAGGCTAGAGGAGGTTGCTGTTAGTAAGGAAGATGTACGAGGAATTTTGAGGAACTTGAAGATAGACAAGTTCCCCTGGGTTTGATGGGATTTATCCAAGGATTCTATGAGAAGCGAGGGAAGAGATCGCAGGGCCTTTGGCAATGATCTATTCGTCTCACTGTCCACGGGTATAGTGCCAGAAGATTGGAGAGAGGCAAACGTCATTCCCTTGTTCAAAAAAGGGAATAGGGATAACCCCAGAAATTACAGGCCAGTTAGACTTACATCAGTGGTGGGCAAATTATTGGAAAGGGCTCGGAGATAGGATTTATGATTACTTGGAAAGGCACAGTTTGATTCATGATAGTCAGCATGGATTTGTGAGGGGTAGATCATGCCTCACAAACGTTATTGAATTCTTTGAAGAGGTGACCAAACACTTGGATGAAGGTAGAGTAGTGGATGTGGTATACATGGATTTAAGTAAGGCGTTTGATGAGGTTCCCCATGGTAGCCTCATGCAGAAGGTAAGGAGGCATGGGATAGGGGGAAATGTGGCACATTGGATTGAGAATTCGCTGACCCTTAGAAGACAAAGGGTGGTAGTGGACGGAAAATATTCAACATGGTGCTCAGTTACAAGTAGTGTACCGCAAGGATCTGTTCTGGGTCCTCTTCTATTTGTGATTTTTGTAAATGATTTGGGTGAATGAGTGGAAGGGTGGATTAGTAAATTCACAGATGATACGAAGGTGGGTCACGTTGTGGACAGTGCAGAGGGCTATTCTAGTTTACAAAGGGACATTGATAGGATGCAAAGCTGGGCTGAGAAGTGGCAGATGGAGTTTAACCCTGAAAAGTGTAAGGTGATTCATTTTGGTAGGACAAACTTGAAAGCAGAATGCAGGGTTAACGGAAAGATTCTTGGCAGTGTGGAGGAGCAGAAGGATCTTGGGGTTCATATCCACAGTTCCCTGAAAGCTTCCACCCATGTGGATAGAGTTATTAAGAAGGCTTATGGTGTGTTAGCTTTCATTAATAGAGGGATTGAGTTCAAGAGCTGTGACGTTATGCTCCAGCGACACAAAAGGCTGGTTCGGCCACATCTGGAGTATTGTGTCTAGTTTTGGTCGCCTCATTACAGGAAAGATGTGGAAGCGTTGGAAAAAGTGGAGAGGAGATTTACCAGGATGTTGCCTGGAATGGAGGGAAGGTCTTACAAGGAAAGGTTGAGAGAGCTAGGGCTTTTCTCTTTAGAACGACAAAGGACGAGAGGTGACTTGATAGAGATGTACAAAATGATCAGAGGTCTAGACAGAGTTGACAGCCAGAGACTTTTTCCTAGGGTGGAGGTAGCTATTACGAGGAGGCATAGTTTTAAAGTGAGTGGAAGTAGATATAGGAAAGACATCAGAGGTAGGTTCTTTACTCAGAGAGTGGTTGGGGCATGGAATGCATTGCCGGAGAGGGTAGTGGAGTCGGCCTCATTGGGGGCATTTAAGCGGCTATTAGATAGGCATATGGATGATAGTATAACGTAGGGGTGGAGGTTAGATAGACCTTAGGATTAGGGTAAAAGTTCGGCACAACATCGTGGGCCGAAGGGCCTGTACTGTGCTGTACTGTTCTATGTTTCATGTTTATATGTGGTATTCCATTTACCTTCCCTATTGCCCCACCTCTTGAACTTGATGCTAAATTTTTGTGATTTATGCACAGTCTCCTATCCTTAATGATATTGTATCAGAGATAAAAGGTACTGCAGATGCTGGAGAATCCGAGATAACAAGCATGGGGCTGGATGAACACAGC
>JAHRHZ010000279.1:5080306-5100678 GCA_024137785.1 Ginglymostoma cirratum | reverse complement strand
TTTCTATATCAATTTCCCTATAACATGATTTTCAATGGTGATTTTCTGTAGTGCGAGGTCATGCAAGAATGCAATTATCGCATTACAGGAGAACTACCTGTAGAAAAAACTGCAGAATGGCTGGGGCAATGCCCAAGGTGTGTGCAGTCAGGTCAGTTTGATGGGCAAAAGTACAGGAACTACATCTGCTGGATGATAGGAAACTTAAGAACATCTTTCATTCTTTGAGTTTCCAATGTAAGTCATTTCTACTGCAGGTCCCATGCCCTGCCGATGGTGGGATTGTGGTAGCTGTGGATGCATTCCTAAGAAGTCAAAGGTGGATGCAGAAGGACCAGGGCTGATGGGAACTCCAGGGGAAGCAGCAGACCACTGCGGAGGTTGAGGTGTACCCTGCTCAAAATGAGGTTGCAGTGTTAGAGCCCCTCAGGATATTTGAGGTCTTCAGGAGGACCAGAGTTTCTTGGCCCCAACTCCAATTGAATGATGAGCATGGTGCAGTGTTGATGCAGGTCCTGTCTTCCCAAGAAGTGATAAAACTATGACTGATGCAGGAGTGACATCTTAAGTCTCTAGGAATGTGAGGCCATTCTCTCCAGATCACTGAAGTTGACAGCCACTTTGAACTTCTATGTTTCCACTTTATCATTTTGGCATTCTTCTGTTTATTCACTAAAACTGGTACCTCTTCTGTCTGCAGATTTTATATTTTTCTAACTTCCTTGTGGATTCCCAATATAACCAACTCCTGACACGTAAGTGTGAGAAGTATCATTTGTATCCTCCAGAACTACTGGTTCACAATTTTTTTACACTAATGGTCATCTAAATCAGTTTTAAAGCTACTGGAATACTATTGCTGAATTCTTCCATAATGATGACTTCCCTTATGTTCTCAATTTTGTTTCTTTAACTTTGATGTTCAAAACCAGGAATCCTACAGCAATAGAGATAACATGATGTAGAGCTGGATGAACACAGTAGGCCAAACAGCATCAGAGGAGCAGGAAAGCTGACGTTTCGGTTTGAGATCCTTCTTCAGAAATAACTTTTCCTTTGTAAATTCTACAAATATCTGATTAGGTTTCTTTCTTGTTTTCCTAAATGTTAATTGGTAAACTTCAGGAACAAGCTCATAAATATTTGGTGTTGCATTTTTAACAGCTTCATAGTCTGCATATTGCTCTTCTAACAAACTAATGTACAGATTCACAGCTGTACCTATCAAGACAAACTATAACATTAAGGTCCAAACATCTTTTGATCATTTCATCTTCCGATCTTCCATTTTAAAATCGATAAAAAAATCCTTGCCCAATGCATCACTGGAAACAGAATCATCTTCTTTTTAGAGATAAGGTGTAGAGCTGGATGAACACAGCAGACCAGGCAGCATCAGAGGGGCAGGAAAGCTGATGTTTCGGGGCTGGACCCTTCTTCAGAAATGGGGGAGGCGAAGGGGACTCTGAAGTAAATAGAGTGGGGTGGAGGCAGATAGAAGATGGACAAAGGAGCAGATAGGTGGAGAGGAGATGGACAGGTCAAGGAGGTGGGAATGGAGCCAGTAAAGGTGAGGAAGTTTGGATGGGGGTTGGTCAGTCAAGGAAAGACAGAAGGTAAAGGAGGTGGGGATGAGGCTGGGTAGGTAGGAGGTGGGGTGGGGGTTGGTCAGTGAGGTGGGAGGATCGGATAGGTGGGAGAAAAGATGGACAGGTGAAGGAGGCGGGGATGAGCTGGACTGGTTTTGGGATGAGATCAAGGGTGGGAAGATTTTGAAGCTTGTGAAGTGCGCATTGAGACCATTGGGCTGCAGGGTTCCCAAGCGAAATATAAGATGCTGTTCCTGCAGCCTTCGGGTGACATTGTTGTGGCACTGGAGGAGGCCCAGGATGGACATGTCATCCTAGGAGTGGTAGGGAGAGTTGAAGTGGTTCGCGACTGGGAGGTGCAGTCGTTTGTCACGAACCAAGCGCAGGTGTTCCACAAAGTGGTCTCCAAGCCTCCGCTTGGTTTCCCCAAATTGGGGAGGCCACATTAGGAACAGCAGATATAATAGACCACATTAGCAGATGAGCAGGTGAACATCTGTTTAATGTGGAATGTTTTCTTGGGGCTTGGGCTGGAGGTGAGGGGAGAGGTGTAGGGGCAGGTGTAGCACTTCCTGCGATTGCAGGGAAAAGTGCCAGGGGTGGTTGGGCTAGTGGGGACTGTGCAGCGGACAAGGGAATCACAGAGAGGGCGGTCCCTCCGGAAGACAGATAAGGATGGGGAGGGAAAAATATTCTTGGTGGTGGGGTCAGATTGCAGGTGGCGGAAGTGGTGGAGGATGATGCGTTGAATCCGGAGGTTGGTGGGGTGGTACGTGAGGATGAGGGAAATTCTGTCTTTGTTGTTATTGCGGGGAGGGGATGTGAGGGATGAGGTGTGGGAAACGCGAGAGATGAGCCGAGGTGTTTTCAACCACTGTGGAGGGAAAATTGCGGTCCTTGAAAAATAAGGACCTCTGGGATGTCCAGGAGTGGAATGCCTCATCTCGGGAACAGATGCGGTGGAGGCGAAGGAATTGGGAATAGGGAATGGCATTCTTGCAGGAAGGTGGGTGAGAGGAGGTGTATTTTAGGTAGCTGTGGGAGTCGGTAGGCTTGAAATAGATATCGGTTTCCAGGTGGTTGCCAGAGATGGAAACAGATAGGTCCAGGAAGGAGAGAGAGGTATCGGAGATGGTCCGGGTGAACTTAAGGTTGGAGTGGAAGGTGTTAGTAAAGTGAATGAACTGTTCGAGCTCCTCGTGAGAGCACGAGGCGACACCGATACAGTCATCAATATAATGGAGGAAGAGGTGGGGGATGGGGCCAGTGTAGGTACGGAAGAGGGACTGTTCCACGTATCTTACAAACAAGCAGGCATAGCTTGGGCCCATGCAGGTACCCATGGCTACCCCCTTTGTCTGTAGGAAGTGGGAGGAGTTGAAGGAGAAGGTGTTGAGGGTGAGGACGAGTTCAGCTAAACGGATAAGGATATCAGTGGAGGGGGACTGGTCGGGCCTTCGGGAGAGGAAGAAGCAGAGTGCCTTTACGCCATCTGCATGGGGAATGCAAGTATATAGGGACTGGACGTCCATGGTGAAGATGAGGTGTTGAGGACCAGGGAATTGGAAGTTTTGGAGGAGGTGGAGGGCGTGGGTGGTATCACGGACGTACGTGGGGAGTTCCTGGACCAGGGGTAGAAAATGGAGTCGAGATAAATGGAGATAAGTTCGGAGGTGCAGTAGCAGGCAGAGGCAATGGTTTGACCAGGGCAGTCGGGTTTGTGGATTTTGGGAAGGAGATAGAAACGGGGTGGGGGGGGGGGGGCGGGGTGGGGGAACAATGTGTTTGGAGGCTGGGTGGTGGGAGTTCACCTGATGTAATGAAGTTGTGGATGGTCTAGGAGATGATGTTTTGGTGGTCGAGGGTAGGGTCATGATCAAGGGGGCAGTAGGAGGAGGTGTCAGAGAGCTGGCGTCTGGCCTCGGCGATGTAGAGGTCAGTGCGCCATACTACAACTGCGCCACCCTTGTCCATGGGTTTTATAGTGAGGTTAGGGTTGGAGCGGAGGGAGCGGAGGGTTGCACGTTCTATGGGGGAGAGGTTGGAATGGGTGAGAGGGGTGGAGAGGTTGAGGCAACTGATGTCTTGATGGCAGTTGGAGATGAAGAGGTCAAGGGAGGGTAGGTAGTGTAGAACAGTCTCTCTTCCGCAGCTACACTGGCCCCATCCCCTACCTCTTCCTCCGTTATATCAATGACTGTATGGGCGCCGCATCGTGCTCCCACAAGGAGCTCGAACTGTTCATCCACTTTACTAACACCTTCCACCTCAACCTTAAGTTACCTTTACTGGCTCCATCCCTGCCTCCTTGACTTGTCCGACTCCTTTCCACGTATCTGCTCCTTTATCCACCTTCTATCTGTCTTCCCACCTCTCTCTGTTTATTTCAGAGTCCCCTTCCCCTCCTCCAGACCCAAAACGTCAGCTTTCCTGCTACTCTGATGCTGCCTGGCCTGCTGTGTTCATCCAGCTCTACACATTTGTTATCTCAGATTCTCCAGCATCGGCAGTTCCTACTATCTCATCTTCTTCTTTTTTCTGTCTTTTAAGCTCCTTTTTCTGAAAATCATGTTATCTGATTTCTCTCTCTCTTTGAATCTTAAGCTTCTAAAATTCCATTTCCATTGTCATTTTCTTTCCATCCTCTCCTCTCTCTCTAAGTCAAGGTATTTCATTTCTAACTGAATCTTAGCCAAATCTAGCTATGAAATCTCCATCTCATAATTCCCTCCTTTTAATTTTAATGCTGCATAGTAACGTTAAGCATTTCATCCTCATGAGATCCTGATTTAATTTGTACCTTCAATTAAACTGGTATCTCTCCCAGTTTAGCCTTAGTCAAGATTTCAAATAATCTACTATAATGCCCTTTCATTCCAGAAAACACTGAGCAACATTCAAAACCATTTTGAATTTACAATGTATTCAATAACCTTCACCATAACACAATGGTTCCATGTCCAGTACCTCCATGTACCAATTTCTTTAAAAGAGGCACAGATCTGTATTAAATTCAATGATTTCTATTACACTTGTACTAGTGGACAAATCAGATCCCAGGAAGAAACAAAAACAGAAATTGCTGGAAAAATTCAGCAGGTCTGGCAGCATGTGTGGCGAGAAATCAGAGTTAAAACTTTTTGGGTCCAGTGACCCTTCTTCAGAACAGATAGTAGCTAGGAAAAATTTGATATTTATACAAAGATGGGGTGGGTGGGAGTGGTGGTAAATGTTATGGACCAGACCAAACCCTCTCAAAACTTGTCAAGGAGATAGCCTACACCCTCACGTTTTCTACTTTAAAGGCAAGTGCCAGGCGTTGCAGTCTGGATGCAATTTGATTGGTCAAACTACTGGGCTTGAAGCAAAACACACTTTATTCATTCAGTATAGTTAACATACAAACAAAAGAAAGAAGGATTTGAATAACTTACCTCTATTGGAAAACTTAACTGAATGATAGATTATTCAATTACTAAACAGCAACTGTTCTAATATAATAACATCCCATAAACACAGCCTTGGCAAAGGCAAAATCGGTAAAATAGATTATCTCACATGCAATTCCAGCAGCAGGAAGAGAACCCCAGCTTTTAGCTGTAGTAAAGAGAGAGAGATGTAGCAGCTTTCACAACCCACAGCTACTGAAAGCTAAAACTAAAATCCTGGTTCTGTGGGAGTTTGACCCCACTCATTCAGGCTGATTCTGTTGTTCCAACTTGAAAAAACCCCAGACCTCACAAGCTGTTTACTTTATTGGCATGAAGCAGACAACTCAATACCTCTGTCTCAAGCTCTCTGTCATAAAAAAATGACAAAATGCACCACTTAAAGCAATAGTATTGTCACAGGGAGAGGAGACAATAGGTCAAGAGAGCCAAAAGAGAGAGAAAAACTATTGGACAGACAAAGGAGTGGTTAAAGGTCACTCAGGGGAATGAACAGCTGCTATTGGCAGCTATTAGTAGCTGACAACAGGTTGTATATAGTAGCAGCCCATGTGATGTCATGGCCTGGTATGTGGAGTTTGGGGTAAGGACATTGCCTCAAGCCCTCAAATTGTTGAATTCAACATTGAGTCCAGAAGGCTGCAGAATTCCTGAGCAGAAAATGAAGTGCTGTTCTTCCAGCTTACACAGAGCTTCGCTGGAGTGCTGCAGAAAGCCTGAGACAGAGATGTTGACCAGGGAACACTGTGGTGTGTTGAAGTGCCAGGCAACTGGTAAAACAGGGTCTCTTTTGCAGACAGAATGCAGGTTTTCAATGAAGTGGTCACCCATTCTGTGTTTCGTTTCCCCAGTACAGGGCAGACTACATTATGAGCAGCGAATACGTTAGACTAGATTGAATGAAGTGCGGGTAAAGTGCTGCTTCACCTGGAAGGTGTGTTTGGGGCATTGGATGGTGAGGAGGGAAGAAGTAAACAGGTAGGTGTGAACTTTCTGCAATTGCAGGGGAAGATGTTGTGAAGCTGTGGGGGATGTTGAGAGTGTACCAGGATGCCCCAGAGGAAACAGTCCCTGCAGACACCTGGCAAGGGAGGGAAAGGGAATATGTGTCTGATGCTGGCATCCCACTGGAAATGGCAGAAATGGTGGCTAATAATCCTCTGGATGCAGATGCTGGTGGGATGGTGGGTGTGGACAAGGCAAACTCTATCACTGTTGTGGGAGGGAGAAGGGGTGAGAGCTGAAGTGCAGAAGATGTCTTGGACCTGGCTGAGGGCCTGTCAACAACGGTGCTAGGGAATCCTCGGGTTGAGGAAGAAGGTGGACAACTCCTTGTCGAAGTTGGCATCATCAGAACAGATGCAATGGAGATGGAAGAATTGGGAGAATGGAATAGACTCTTTACAAGAAGCAAGGTGTGAGGATGCATTGTCAAGGTAACTGTGGGAGTCAGGGGGTTTGTAGGAAATATTGGTGGCCAGCCAATCCGCAGAAATGGAAACAGAAATGTTGAGGAAGGAAAGGAAGGAGTCACAGATGGATCAGGTAAGGGTGAAAGCAGAGTGGAAATTGGAAGTGATGTAGATAAATATTTCCAATTCCAGACGAAAGAGGGAAGCAGCACCAATGATGTAATCAATATACAGAGAAAAGTGTTGTGGTTGGGGGCCGAAGCAGGACTGGAACAATGAATGTTCCATGTACCTCACCAAGAGAAAGGCATAACTGGGGCCCAGGCAGGTACCCATGGCCGCACCTTTGACCTGACCATTGACCTTTGGCATCTCTACAAGTCTGTGGCAGAGCAGGCTTGTCCACTCTGTTTGCTCCTCTTCTTCCATTTCTTTTTTCCATTTCTTTTTTCCTCCTTTTCTCATTTATCTTCTCCTTTCTTCAGTTTTACTTTTTTTTAAAGTTTATTTTCTATTAACTTACCTTCTGGAGAGAGACAGTAGTGGCTGTGGTGTCGGGCTCGTGGAATTTGCAAGTCAGCTATATGTCCATATGTGAGGCGTGGCTAGGGGCCTGACCTGGATTCTCAGTGAGTATTCGATGTCCGGCACATGAACCAAAGGAAAGGCTGAGGATTGGTGCGTGGACCAAAAGGCAATGCTGAGTATCAGTACAGACTGTGCCTGGATCGGGGCTTTGGCGGTCTGAGATCCAATGCAGCGATGGAGATTTCCAGACATCTGCACCAACGACAATAACAGAGGACATCGAGCCAGCGTGGGGAAAGCGTGCCAAAGCAGAGGAGATCAAGCCCATGTAGGAAGTGCAATCCCAGCAGGGCTAAGCACCTAAGAAAGACTGCAACGGTTGAACTTCTGGCTTTATTTTTCTACTTAATATTAAGAAAGACTGTAATGGTTAACTTTAAACTTTACTTCCTTTTTGTACACTATACTCAGAGTGACTATAATGTTTAGCTTTTAACTTTGTTCCTTATTTCTTTTTACATTGTTCTTAAGTCTTTGTACCTAGGTACATGAATCTAAGATGGCACTGTGTGTAGCAACATTGAAAACATTTCACTGTACTCCCATACTTTTGTACTTGTATACACATGACAATAAAGTCTAAATCTCTGAAGAAAGTGAGAGGAGTCAAAAAAGAAGTTGTTCAGAGTGAGGATGCGTTCAGCTAGGCGGAGGAGGTTGCTGGTGGATGGGGTCAATTCTGGCCTTTTTTCCAAGAAGCAGTGGAGATCCCCTGAGACCATCCTGATGGGGGATCAATGTATAAAGGGATTGCATGTTCATGGTAAAGAGGAGGCAACTGGAGTCTGCAAACTAGAAATTCTGAAACTGAGATAAAGCGTTAGAGGAGTTGCAGATGTAAGTGAGAAAGGAATGTAAAAGGGGAGAAAAAAATTGAGTTGACGTAGAAAGAGATGTATTCCCTGGGGCAGCATCAGACAGAAACTGTTTGTGGATTTTGGGAAGGAGGTAGAAGTGTGCTTGCGGGGCTGGGTACTATGAGCTTGGAGGCAATGGTGGAGAGTGGGGGGTTGAGATCACCAGATGAAATAAAATTTGTTTCTTGATATCACGTGGAGTGAATTGAATTGGTTGAAGACTGATATCTGCAATTCTGGGGACCACAAGAGGAGGCTGGGATGAATCATCCACTAGGCACGAGGCACTTGGTCTAAGAGGAATGAGCATGCTGAGGAAATGAGAAAGGATGCAGTTCATGATTTTTTTCTTGTTCACTGTGTGCCTTGCTTGCTGGCCAGCATTTATTGCCTGTCTCCCATCCCTAATTGTCATTCAGAAGGTGCCTTCTTGAACCACTGCAGTCCATGCGCTGTAGTTGATTCACAATGCCCTTAGAGAGGGAGTTCCAGATTTTTGACCAATGAAGGAACAGTGATATATTTCCAAATCAGGATGGTGAGTTGCTTGGAGGGGAATTTGCAGGTAGTGGTCTTCCAGTATCTGCTGTCCTTGTCCATCTAGATGGAAGTAATCTTGGGTTTGAAAGGTGCAGTCTAAGGATCTTTGGTGAATTTCCGCAGTGCATCTTTTAGATAGTACACACTGCTGCTACTGATCGTTAGTGATAAAGGGAGTGTATGCTTGTAGATGTGGTGCCAATGAAGCAGGCTATTTTGTCCTGAATGGTGTCAAGTTTCTTGAGTATTATTGGATTGTGTGCTATCTAGGAGGAAAAATTCCTCTCTGCATCTATCCTGTCAAACCCCTACGAATATTATACATTTTAAAATAGTCGCTTCCCATTCTTCTTGTTGCAATGAGTACAAGCACAATCTATTCAACATTTGCACATGAGAGACTGAGAGGAACGTGCAGCAAATCAGCATCACTGTGAAGCAGATTAGAGGACTATGCAGAGAATTGGAAAATCAAACTCCACTCAAGCAGAGTTGGCAAGTCTCCATTAAGGGAAATTGTGTTTGACTGTATTATTAGAGCTACTTGAGAAAGTTTCAACCAGAGTGGATAGACAGGATACATCTCAGACAGTCAAATCAAAAGAGTCCATGGTGTTGGAGATAGTATATTGGCATAGATAGAGAATTAGCTAATGGGAAGGAACCAGCAAGTGGAGATAATGGGTTCTTTTTCGTGTTGGCCTCCTGTAAATAGTGGGGTTCCACAGTGATCAGTGGTGGATTGGTGGATTGGTGGAAACAAAAACTGTTTACAATCTACATCAATCACTTGGAGGAAGGAAGCAAATGTACTTCAGCCAAATTTGCAGATGTCACAAATAGGCAAAAAGCAAGTTGCAAGAGCAACATAAACAGTTTACAGAGAGATATTGATTGGTTATGTGGGATGGTTGTATTGGTTATACCCCCCCCATTTAGAATACTGCGTCCAATTTTGGGCCCCACACCTCAGGAAGGACATACTGGCACTGGAGCGTGTCCAGCGGAGATTCACACGGATGATCCCTGGAATGGTAGGCCTAACATACGATGAACGGCTGAGGATCCTGAGATTGTATTCATTAGAGTTTAGAAGGTTGAGGGGAGATCTAATAGAAACTTACAAGATAATGCATGGCTTAGAAAGGGTGGACGCTGGGAAGTTGTTTCCGTTAGGTGGGGATACTAGGACCCGTGGGCACAGCCTTAGAATTAGAAGGGGTCGATTTAGAACGGAAATGAGGAGACATTTCTTCAGCCAGAGAGTGGTGGGCCTGTGGACTTCACTGCCACGGAGCGCAGTGGAGGCCGGGACTTTGAATGTGTTCAAAGCAGAGAATGATAAATTCTTGATCTCGCAAGGAATCAAGGGCTACGGGGAGAGTGCAGGTAAGTAGAGTTGAAATGTCCATCAGCCATGATTAAATGGCGGAGTGGACTTGATGGGCCGAATGGCCTTACTTCCGCTCCTATGTCTTATGGTCTTAAAAAGTTAACAAATGGAATATAATGTGGAAAAATGAAGTTATTCATTTTTTAAGGGCGATCAAAAGATCAGAATTATATAAAATCATAAAATCCCTATAGTGTTGAAGCAGGCCATTTGGCCCATTGAATTCACACCGACCCGACAAAGAGCATCCAACCCAGCCCCACCCCATCCCTGCAATTCCCTTGGCTAATCCACCTATGCACGCACAACCCTGGACATTATGGGCAATTTAGCATGGCCAATCCATCTAACTTACACTTGTTTGGACTGTGGGAGGAAACCTATGCAGTCACAGGGAGATTTGCAAACTCCACACATACAGTTAACTACGAGTGGAATTGAACCAGGTCCCTGGTGCTGTGACGCAGCAGTGCTAACCATTGATTCACCATGCTGCCCATTATTTAATTGGGGAAAAGACACGTAAAGCCGCAACTCACAGGGATTTGGGGTTACTTGCGCATGAAATGCAGAAAGCTAACACACAGGTGCAGCAGGTAACCAGGAAGGCTAATGGAATGTTGGCCCTTATTTCAAGGAGGTTGATGTATAAAAGTAGGGAAGTCTTACTGTAACTGTACAAGGTGCTGGTAAGATTATATCTGCACTACGGTGCCAGGGTAAATGCAGAGATGATGTTTCCCCTCAAAGGGAGAGTCGAGGACCAGACAGCATAATCTCAGAATGAAAGGCACCAATGTAAGATTGAAATGAGGACGAATTTCTTCTCTCAAGGGTTGAATGTCTTTGGAACTCATTGCCACAGAGAACTGCAGGGTCAGAATCCCTGTATATATTAATGGGCGAGACAGATGGAATCTTGACCAGTAGAGAAATCAAGGGCTAAGGGGAAAGGGCAGGAAAGTGGATGTGACTGATGTGGGTTGAGCCACAATCTTATTGATTGGCACAGCAGGCTTGAAGAGTTGAATGACCTATTCCTATTTCTTAAGGCCATATGGTCTAAGCCAGCACCACTGTGAAGCATACTGAGAGTCAGATCTGCCTGAAAAGGCTAACAGAGACAGGAGATAAAAACTGACTGGTAATCCAGGCCACCAAGCTGTTGTTCTCGAGTCATAGAGCTATACAGCACAGAAACAGACCCTTCAGACCAACCAGTCCATGCTGGCCATAATCCAAAGTAAACTGCTCCACCTGCCTGCGCTTGGCCCACATCCCTCCAAACCTTTCTTATTCATGTACTTATCCAAATGTCTTTTAAACGTTGTAACTGTGCTCACATGTACCACTTGCAGTGGAAGTTCATATCCCATGTATAAAAAATTGCCACTCATGTATTTTCTAAAATCTTTCTCCTCTCACCTCAAAACCATGTCGCCTAGTCTTGAAATCCCCCACTCTAGGGAAAAGAAACCGGCCATTCACCTTATCTATATCCCTCATTATTTTATAAACCTCTATTAGGTCACCTCTCAACCTTCTATACTCCAGTGTAAAATATCCCAGACTATTCAGCCTCTCCTTATAATTCAAACCATGTTCTGGAGAAACAGAATAAAAACCGAAAGACCTGCAGATGCTGTAAGTCAGGAATAAAAACAAAGTTGTTGGCAAAGCTCAGCAGGTCTGGCAGTGTCTGTGAAGGAAAAAATAGAGTTACCATTTCGGGTCCAGTGACCCTTCCTCAGAACTGTTTTTTCCTTCTTAACTCTGTTTTTAACTCTGTTTTTCCTTCACAGATGCTGCCAGACCTGTTGAGCTTTTCCACTGTTCTTGTTCCAGAGAAACAGGTTCAAATCCTATCATGAACACAGCAGGCCAAGCAGCATCAGAGGAGCAGGAAAGCTGACATTTCAGGCCGAGAGATAATAGGTACCGCAGATGCTGGAGAATCCGAGATAACAAGGTGTGGAGCTGGATGAACACAGCAGGCCAAGCAGCATCATAGGAGCAGGAAAGCTTGACGTTTCGGGCCTAGACCCTTCATCAGAAATCAAGCCCGAAACGTCAAGCTTTCCTGCACCTATGATGCTGTTTGGCCTGCTGTGTTCATCCAGCTCCACACCTTGTTATTTCAGGCCTAGAACCTTCTTCAGAAATGAGGGAGGGGAAGCGGGTTCAGAAATAAATAGGGAGAGAGGGGGAGGCAGATAAAACATGGATAGAGGAGAAGATAGGTGGAGAGGAGACAGACAGGTCAAAGAAGTGGGGATGGAGCCAGTAAAGGTGAGTGTAGGTGGGGTGTTAGGGCGGGGATAGGTCAGTCCAGGGAGGATGGACAGGTCAAGGGGGCGGGATGAGGCTTGTAGGTAGGAGATAGGGGTGGGGCTTGAGGTGGCAGGAAGGACAGGTTAGGGAGGCAGGGACAAGCTGGGCTGGTTTTGGGATGCGGTTGGGGGAGGGGAGATTTTGAAGCTTGTGAAGTCCACATTGATACCATGGGCTGTAGGGTTCCCAAGCGGAATATGAGGTGCTGTTCCTGCAACCTTCGGGTGGCATCGTTGTGGCACTGCAGGAGGCCCAGGATGGACATGTCGTCTGAGGAATGGGAGGGGAAGTTGAAATAGTTCGTGACTGGGGGGGGGCGGCTGCATTGTTTAGTGCGAACCGAGCGTAGGTGTTCCACAAAGCGGTCCCCAAGCCTCCGTTTGGTTTCCCCGATGTAGAGGAGGCCAAAACGGGAACAGCGGATACAGTATACCATATTAGCAGATGTGCAGGTGAACATCTGCTTGATGTGGAAAGTCTTCTTGGGCCCTGGGATGGGGGTGAGGGAGGAGGTGTAGGGGCAGGTGTAGCACTTCCTGCGGTTGCAGGGAAAAGTGCCGGGTGGGGTGGGGCTGGAGGGGAGCATGGAGCAGACAAGGGAGTACCGGAGAGAGTGATCCCTCCGGAAAGCAGATAAGGATGGGGAGGGAAAATTGTCTTTGGTGGTGGGGTCAGATGGCGGAAGTGTTGGAGAATGATGCGTTGGATCCGGAGGTTGGTGGGGTGGTATGTGAGGATGAGGGGGATTCTGTTTTGGTTGTTATTGCGGGGATGGGGTGTGAGGGATGAGTTGCGGGAAATGCGGGAGACACGGTCGAGGGCGTTCTCAACCACTGAGGGGGGTAAGTTGCGGTCCTTGAAAAACGAGGACATCTGAGATGTTCGGGAGTGGAATGCCTCATCCTGGGAGCAGATGCAACGGAGGCGAAGGAATTGAGAATGGGGAATAGGGGATGGCATTTTTGCAGGAAGGTAGGTGAGAGGAGGTGTATTCTAGGTAGCTGTGGGAATCGGTGGGCTTGAAATGGATATTGGTTTCCAGGTGGTTGCCAGAGATGGAAACGGAGAGGTCCAGGAAGGAGAGAGAGGTATCAGAGATGGTCCAGGTGAACTTAAGGTTGGGGTGGAAGGTGTTGGTGAAGTGGATGAACTGTTCGAGCTCCTCGTGGGAGCATCATCCTCCAACACTTCTGCCATCTGCAATCCGACCCCACCACCAAAGACATTTTTCTCTCCCCACCCTTATCTGCTTTCCAAGGGATCACTCTCTCCGGGACTCCCTTGTCCGCTCCACACTCCCCTCCAGCCCCACCCCACCTGGCACTTTTCCCTGCAACCACAGAATGTGCTACACTTGCCCCTACACCTCCTCCCTCACCCCCATCCCAGGGCCCAAGAAGACTTTCCACATCATGCAGATGTTCACCTGCACATCTGCAAATGTGGTATACTGTATCCGCTGTTCCCGTTGTGGCCTCCTCTACATCGGGGAAACCAAGCGGAGGCTTGGGGACTGCTTTGTGGAACACCTACGCTCAGTTCGCACTAAACAACTGCACCTCCCAGTCACGAGCCATTTCAACTCCCCCTCCCATTCTTCAGACGACATGTCCATCCTGGGCCTCCTGCAGTGCCACAACGATGCCACCTGAAAGTTGCAGGAAAAGCACCTCATATTCCGCTTGGGATCCCTGCAGCCCAATGGTATCAATGTGGACTTCACAAGCTTCAAAATCTCCCCTCCCCCAACCGCATCCCAAAACCAGCCCAGCTTGTCCCCGCCTTCCCAAACTGTCCTTCCTCCCACCTATTCCCTCCTCCCACCTCAAGCCCCACCCCCATCTCCTACCTAACCTCATCCCGCCCCCTTGACTGTCTGTCCTCCCTGGACTGACCTATCCCCTCCCTAACTCTCCACCTACACTCACCTTGACTGTCTCCATCCCCACCTCTTTGACCTTTCTGTTTCCTCTCCACCTATCTTCTCCTCTATCCATCTTCTATCCGCCTCCCTCTCTCTCCGTATTTATTTCAGAACCCCCTTCCTCTCCCCCATTTCTGAAGAAGGGTCTCGGCCCAAAATGTCAGCTTTCCTGCTCCTCTGATGCTGCTTGGCCTGCTGTGTTCATACAGCTCTACACCTTGTTATTTCAGATTCTCCAGCATCTGCAGTTCCTACTATCTCTCAAATCCTATCATGGTAGATGGTGAAATTTGAATTCAATAAACATCTGGGATATACAGTAAACCTATATATAACCAATTGGAGAAAACCAACGTGGTTCACTAAAATCTTTGGGGAAGGAAATTGTCATTCTTATATAAAACAAAGAACTGTACATGCTGGAGACTGAAATAAACAAAAACAGAAATTGCTGGAGAAACTCAGCAATTCTGGCAGCATTTGTGGAGAGAAAACAGTTAACATTTTGAATTTAGTGACCCTACATCTTAACCTGTTGTCCTCACCTTGTCTGTCCTCGGGGTAACTCAAGACCCACAGCAATGTGGAGGACTGGTAATTGACCAATGGACATATTTGGCATGGGCAATAAATACTGGTCCAGTCGATCATGCCCACATCCTACAAATGAATAAAAAGTGGTCTGAACTGATCGGTGTAGAGCTGGATGAACACAGCAGGCCACGCAGCATCAGAGGAGCAGGAAGGCTGACATTTCGACTGTCTGATGCTGCTTGGCCTGCTGTATTATCTCAGATTCTCCAGCATCTGCACTTCCTACTATTTGTGAACTGATAGCTATTTCTTTCATGTTGTATCTTTTGCAGCCAGATGTGATTCAGTTCAGATTTAGGTCACACAATCCATCCTTATTCTTGCCATGTGACGTTTATAATTCCCTCTATGCACTTTATGTTAAGACTAAAGTTTCTAGCATACACAGTTTACCACGCAGCAGTTTGCAATGTAAATGTAGACATATTTATAATTTTAAAAAAATCTTTTCATGAACGATCTTTTATCGATAAAACATATTGTAAGGATATAGAGCAGCGCAAGTGAAAAGAGGCAGGTTGTCGGGTCGAGAACAACATGCTGGGGCGGGGCTACAGTACGTTGTGACGTACGGCGAAGACGTGCCTACAGGCCCCGCCCCACGGCCCAGCGGAAGTCTGGAGTGTGGGAATTTGTGGTGACATCAGGCTTGCTTGTTGTGAGGACTCCATTAGTGGCGGCCGGAGCGGCGACAACAAAAAAAACACAAGGGAGCTGGTTAAAGACAGAAACCGCTGGCACCAGAAAGGGAGTGGCAGACTTGAAGGATGTACCTATGAGGAGAAAGAGGTGGTGGCGGCGGCGGCGGGACGGTTAGAATAAGACACTGACCTGAGGGATTCCAGCGGCGACTGCCCGAGCCCCCAGAGGGGGAGACGGACCTCGCGAGTGTCCGGCGCCAAGGGGCGCAGCCGCGGTCACTTCAGCGGCGCGAGGCAGGCGGCAGGGAGTAGCCTGAGAAATCCCGCGGCTGGGTGACCGTTAGGAACCCGCTCGCGCCCGAACCCAACCGTCGGCCGGAACCAACCGATCATCTCCCAACCCCCACACAGACAGACAGACAGATACCTTCCTACCCCCTCCCCCACTCCCCACCGATACCCCCTCCCTCTCTTCCCCCCCCCACCAACCCCTTCCGCTTTCCCCCCTCCCCGTCACCAATCCCCCGACCCCTCCAACAGACAATTCCCCCATCCTTACCGAAACATTGCGTCTCCCTCCTCTCTCATCCACCCCTCCCCGCCCCCGCCCCCAAAAGCACTGGACATCCATCTCTCATTCTCTTCCATCATTCTCCCTCCCCCAACACACCGGACACCCATCCCTTTCTCTCACCACCCCAAGCACCTAACAGCTCTCCAGTACCAGAAGCCCGCCCCTCCTACTCCTCCCCCGGTTTGGGAGGAAGAGGAGGCCCCGAGGCCCTTGTGGCGGCTGGTTCCAGTGTACGGAGAAGGGAGAAAGCACCGAGCTACAAACACCACCACGGCGGCAGCTGCGGCCGGGGACACGCCGTTCACTCTGGCCTCCTCCTCTTCCTCCGACTCGGAGACCGGCGGAGTGTCTCCGCCACCGCGGAAGAAGCAGCGAGCGGCGGAGGGCGAGGGTGAGCCCGGGGCGGCGGCGGGACTCGGAGGAACTTCCCTAGGCCCCAGCAGCAACAATCCCCCGGGCAGTTTCAGTGGCCTTCTACTCCTGGGCGGCACCGGGCGCCAGGCTCCCGGCGTCATGCAGGCCAACGGGAACCAGGCCGGCGGAGGCGAGATCCCCTCCGTCGGGGCCCAAAACGGAGATATGACGGGCCGGGATTCGAGCCAAGCCGAGCCCGGAGATGAGCCGACTTCCCATGGTACCGGTAGCGGCAGCAGCGGATTCACTTTCTCCCCATCTGCCCAGACCCCGGCTGCTCATTCCAACGGACTGCCGTCGTCGTCTGCTGCCACAGCTATTTCTCTGGTTCCCGGGCCTGGAGACATTAATCCAGAGCAGAGCTCGCTCAAGAAGAAAAAGCGCCTGTCTCAGAGCGACGAGGATGTCATCCGCCTGATCGGACAGCACCTACACGGCCTGGGCCTGAAGTGAGTGAAACTCTGGCCTGGCGCTATAGTCAGGGAATGGGCATCAAGGCATAAAGAAATTTGAGTAATCTGAAACTTGGGGTGTAAAGCGGAGTTGTGGTGGAGCTACGGTAGGTGGGGGCTGGTCTGGCGATGAAGCCAAGGGGTTGGGGGGTGGTAAAATACTTATATGTAAAGTCAGCTGAGGTACTGGATTAAATCGGGATAAACCTAGAATTTTCTGAAGAAGGGTCCAGACCCGAAACGTCAGCTTTCCTGCTCCTCTGCTGCTTGGCCTCCTGTGTTCATACAGCTGTACACTTTGTTATCTCATAAACCTAGAATGTTTGCTTAGGTTGCATAGCATTGTGAAGTGCTTATTGTGAGGAAACTGAAAGAGAGAGACATTATTAAGACCCATTGCAGCGTGTAATGTGGGTTCACTGAGTCATTTAACGATCAGTGAATGATGTAAACGAAGTCAAAGTATTTATTATTTGAAGAGCGGCGAGGCACTGAACTTGGTGGGAGCATTCAGTATGACGAAAATATTAGTGGATGAAATGTTTTTAACGGGTCTTTAAAATCTTGAGAGCAAACCCAAGATTTAACTGCGTTTGATATCGGCCGAAGTGGAGTAATGTCAGAAAAATTGTTGTATGACTTGGAATAAAAGCAGGAAAATGTTAGTGAAGAGAAAAACAAGTGTAGTCACTATACCACGCACCATGATGAAATATACTTATTTTGAATTCAGGGATCCTTTTCAGTCTGTTATTGAGTGCTGGGCTTTCAAATTGACATGTTCTTTGGCCCAGTATAGCTACAAGTTCATAAGAACTTTATGTAATGCATATGGTTAGGGAGTAATTGGATGCTGGTGATGTCTCTGGAAATTTACAAATTTCTTATTCAACCTGTTTAATCTTTGCTTGTGAGTCAATCCCTCCATACCGGGGATCATCCCCGTGTAGAATAAAATAACGTGGGTGCTGAAGAACTGAAACAAAAACAGCACTTGCTGGAGAAACTCAGCAGGTCTGGCAGCATCTAAGGAGAGAAAGCAAAATTAACATTTCAAGGCCAGTTACCCTTCAGAATTCCGAGTGAATCTTCTCTGAACTGCACCCAGTAAAATGGTATCTTTCCTTAAGGGGACCAAAACACTATCAGCACTTCAGGTGTGGTCTCACCAGCACCTTGTACAGTTGCCATAAAATTTCCCCACTCTTATACTCCAAGCCCCTTGAAATAAAGTCCAACATTCCATTGGCCGCCTTGATTACCTGCTGCATAGTTGCCAGCTTTGTTTCATGCACAATTACCTCCAAATCCCTTTGTGTTGCAACTTTCTTTCCTCAATTTAAATAATACTGCTCTTTTGTTCTCCCTTCCAAAATGAATAACTTAATTGTCCCACTTATTCCATTTGCTAACTTTTTGTCCGCTTAATCTCAGTATCTCTCTGTAAACTGTTGGTATCCCTCTTGCAACTTGCCTTTCCACCAGTTTGTCATCTGCAAATTTGGCTGCAATAAATTTACTTCCTATCTCCAGGTCATTAACATATATTGCAAACAGTTGTGGTCCCAGCACTGTCCCTGTGGAATCTCACGGTTACAGGTTGCTGACCTGAAAAGAACCTATTACTCCTACTTGCCATCTCTTACCCATTAGCCAATTCTCTTTCCATGCTCAGATACTACCTCCAATGCCATGGGTTCATAGCTTATGGCTTGACAACACATCTCCTGGTACCCCTCTACTGTGGCTGAGACTTCCTCAAAAACTAACTAACTAGTCAGACACTATTTCACTTTCATGCAGCCGTGCTGACACTGCTTGATTAGATTATGCTTTTCCAAATGTGCTACTATTACTACCTTAATTGATTCCAATATTTTTACAACAGTAGATGTTAGTCTAATCTGCCTATTGCTATCTGATTCCCTCCTTGCCCCCCCACCCCCCACCTTTTTTTGAATAGTGTCACGCTAGCAGTTTTCCAATCCTCCAGTATTTCTCCAGGATCCAAGGATTTTTGGAACATTGCCCAATACATTTGCTATCTCTGTAGCTACGACCTTTGGGTTCCTTGGATGCAAGACATCAAGGCTAGGGAACTTAGCTGCCTTTAGCACCATTAGTTTGTTTAATACCACTTATTCAATGGTGATGATACTTAATTCCTCCCCTGTCATCCTTAATATTAATAAGATGTTTATAGTATCTTCCACAATAAAGACAGGTACAAAATGTCAGTATAACTCTCTTGCCATTTTTTGTTCCCCATAACTATCTCTTCAGAGACATTTTCTGAGGGGTCTCTGTTCACTTTGCTAACTCTCGTCCTTCCTTATATATGTAAGGAAGCTCTTATTGTCAGTTTTTATATTCCTTGCTTGTTTTCCCATATTTATTTTCTCATTATCTTGTTTAGTCCCCTTTGCTAGATTCTTAATTTATCCCAGTCTTCAGGCCTGTCACTGACCTTAATTTCCGTTGTTAGCCATGGTTGGTTTTTCCTATTTTTCCTCCTCCCTGGAATGTGTTTTGCTGAGTCATGAATTACCTCCTTAAATGTCTGCCACTACTTTCTTGCTTTCTTTTTGCTAATCTGCCTGCCAGTCCACTGTAGCTAACTCTGTCCTCATTTCATTGTTAATTCCCCTTCCTTAAATTAAGGATAATAGTAGGGTTCACAGCCACAAGATTTTTGGAACAGACTTGAGAGAGATTTGCTCAGGGAAGCTGCTGTACATTTGTAATGGCAGGGTAACTAGTTTTTTTAAATCAACCTGTCCAGAGATGTTATTACTTCCATCTGGAGTAGGTGTGGTTTGAACCTGGGCCTCCTGGTCCAGAGATTAGCACACCAACACTGCACTAGAAGAGCCCTGGTCTTGCATTGTTTATATTGATGTGAAATTATAATCCAGCTGTGCACAATGTAAATTCTAGGAAATCTGCATTCTCACCCATTATAACTTCAATACTGTCAGCCGTAGGATCTTACCTGTCTAGAATAGGAAATATGGATAAGTGATTGTCCTAGATTTTCTATATCATCATCTTTAGGCTTCAGAAAAATGTTAATTTTCCGCTCCTTTAAAGTTATTGCATGTGGTTTCTCAGCTGAATGTTGAGTAAGTATTCAAGTCCAGATGGAAGGCATTGGCCTGGGAGGTGAAGGTCTCGTGCTGTTATCACTGGACTGTTGATCCAGAGACTCGGGTAATGTTCTAGGGAAGGGACCTGGGTTTGAATCCTGTCATGACAGATAGTGGAATCCTTACCTGGTCTGGCCTACATGTTCCAGAACAACTGTGGTTGGCTTTGAGATGAACAATAAATGTTGGGCTAGTCAACCTAATCACCTAGTCAGTGACACTTTTATTCCGTGAATGAATTTTTAAAAACAAAGCTGCCTCTACTTGATTTCTTAATTTCAACGCTGGTATCTTAGAGTGTGATTTAAAACTATATATTGATATAGGGAACCATTTTGGTTTGTGAATCCCATCTTCTTATTTCTTTATTCATTCATGGAGTGAGGATGTGGCTGACCAGGCAGCATTTATTGCCCAGATAACAAGGCGTGGGGCTAGATGAACACAGCAGGCCAAGCAGCATCATAG